>RHLP01000033.1:0-80773 GCA_003719405.1 Aspergillus incahuasiensis
AGCTTTATTTTCTTTATTAATATTGGGGTAAAAAATTGGGCAGCAGGTAGTAACAGGCAGCAGATGGTCGCTGACGGTATATAGACCCACACATCAAATTAACACACATGGAATGAACCACACCTACAACGACCATAATTTTTGCACTGGAAACTCAGTATCAGAATCGAACAGCCAGAATGTCTCGGTTTTCAGACAATATCACCGAGTGACCTACAGAGACCAGTGAAACCACCTGTAATGGAGGACAGCTACCCCGCTGGTTAGTGTAGATCGCCCACTCGGCTGGGACCATGCAACTCTCATCCCACACTCCTCGGCAACATTCCTGTCAAGCTTCCTCCCCTTTACCAATGCAATAGACCGAATATTTGAGTTTTTCTTGTTTCGTATTCTAGTCTGCGACCGGTCGAGGCTCGAGACGATCGCCGATCCACCTTATCGCATCAGAACCCCGCAGGTATTCGCCCTTGCGAAGGTAAGCTGTCACCGAGACCCTGCGCTGTGCCCTTGCTTCTCCCTTTGTCTCTGCTCCTCTATCCGTTGTCTCCAAAACCAAGTCTTCATTTTTTAGTTTTCAGCGGCCTACTGTTCTTGCGCGGCGCTACTATGTATGCTTTATCCTATCCATCCCACCTCCTGACTGATAACCGCGATAGGAGCGACTGCGACCCTTCACCGTATCCAACTCAACCTGTCTCGAAATCCCCTCGAAACTCCTCTACTCGAAACTGCCTCCCCAGCTCCGATAATCGCAACCTCATATAATGGCTTCTCAACCTCAAGCGGGCCAGAAGCCCAAGGTCCAGCCCTGCCGATACAAGACCGGAAAGACCCTAGGCGCGGGCACCTACTCGGTCGTGAAGGAATGCGTACATATCGATACCGGCAACTACTATGCGGCGAAGGTGATTAACAAGCGGTTGATGGTTGGAAAGGAGAATATGGTATGCTCATCGGTCCAAACTCGCCGCTTATGGTCTATTGGCCATGATCGCGACAATGAAAGACGACAGCTAAGGGGGTATAGGTTCGGAATGAGATTGCGATCCTGAAGAAAGTATCTACGGGCCATAAGAACATCCTGACGCTGGTGGACTATTTCGAGACGATGAATAACTGTGCGGTGCCCTGTGGAGGATTACGGTTGTGCTTTGCGCGCTAACTGCTTGCTTTCTTAGTATACCTCGTTACGGACCTTGCGCTGGGTGGAGAGCTGTTTGATCGCATCTGCCGGAAAGGGAGCTATTATGAAACCGATGCGGCTGATCTGGTCCGCACCATATTGTCTTCAGTGGCTTATTTACACGACCATGGTATCGTACATCGCGACCTGAAGCCGGAGAACCTTCTTTTCCGCACTCCTGAGGATAACGCGGACCTGTTGATTGCCGACTTTGGATTGTCGAGGTTTATGGATGAAGAGCAGCTTCATGTTCTTACGACGACATGCGGCACGCCGGGATATATGGCGCCTGAGATCTTCGCTAAGACCGGCCACGGAACACCGGTGTACGCCTCTATCATTTATCCCCGAGTAATTGAAGTAGCAACTGACTTGAACAACCTAACAGCGATATTTGGGCTATCGGAGTCATTACCTACTTCATGCTCTGCGGTTACATGCCCTTCGACCGCGACAACAACGTGGAAGAATTTCAAGACATCACAACAGCCAACTTCACATTCACTCCCGTTGAGTACTGGCGCGGCGTGTCACAGGATGCCCGCAACTTCATCAAGAGCTGTCTTACAGTCAACCCCAAGAAACGCCTTACCGCCCATCAGGCCCTCCAACACCGGTGGATCAACCCGCCCTACGAAACCACCGACAACCTCGACGGCGAGGATCTCCTCCCCACTTTCAAGAAGAACTTCAATGCTCGCCGCACACTACACAAGGCCATCGATACCGTCCGCGCTATCAACAAGCTCCGTGAGAACGGTGGCCTCATGATGGACGGTATGATGAGCGTCGACCCAAAGCCTGAACACGTTAATGGAAGCGAGGTCGTTGAGGACCGACTTACACCGCGGGGCCGTGGAGGCGATCCCATGGAGATTGATAGCCGCGGTAACGGACGTGGTCAGACAGAGCACCAGATCCGCGAGCAGGAGCGGAAAGTCAAGGAGACTGTTGCTGGGCTGTGGAGTCGGACGGCGGCGCGGAGTGAGCGGTAATCTATATTTGATCTGGTCCGGTCCGGTCTGACTTGCGTATGTGATCATGAGTATATTGACAGCATCTGAACATATTTCTATAATGTGTTGTCTGGAGCGGATTTGCCAAGTAACGACTTATCTACATATCTACTTACCCTATCTATTATATAGCAATACCCCCACTTCGCATGTCTATGCATTGGATCATACCTATTTGCTACCTTTATTTTGTGAGTGTGGATGCTTTGCGCGGCGTTCTGGCCTATTTCTTGGTAATTGTTGCTCCATCTGTTGGTGCGTCTGTCATTCCATGCTGTGTAGAGTTCAGGTACATATTGCTCATAGCAGACTATATCCCCGGGGAATCCCTGTAGAATGGCTAGTAAGGCGGGAGAGTTGTAGCAGGCTTGGTCGCATAGCTTGACGCTTCTCATGGAGTGTGTCAAAGAGTGGCATGCCAATTCATTCAAAGAAGTTCTGAATATTCAATTCCCATTATAGGCATTGGAGAGGTAAGTTAGCCCGAGATATCCCTAGATACCCAACAGAAATAGACGCCGGTTCCAGTTTGCATAACAGCCTGACTACATTATATTGTCACTGTCATTAGACCGCCATGATCAAGCGAGCAGCTTCCCACTCCCATCATCCAGAGAAAACACCCAGTCCCGCCACTCCTGCCACTGCGCGTAATCGGCAGACGCCTTGAGCCCCTGATACTTGACCGTCCGGAAATCCGAGACCTGCTCCCACGGCTCGAGCTTTAAATTCGAGGTAGACGAGCCACTCCGAGTATTGTTGCTAGTGCTACCGCGGAAAAACCGCCGATGCGTGCTATGTTCCTGGTGAGACCCGTCCCAGCCGGCCTTGTGCATTAGCGATTTGATAGTTTCTTCTTTCGTCCAGCCTTGCTCGACGGGGACGTCGGGAAGGTATGTTGCGCCGAAGCGGCGACCACGATGGATGAATGAGATGCGGATCCCATGGGTTCCGAGTGACCAGTCTAGGGCGTTTGTGCAGGGTTCGAAGGTGCCTAGGAGGGTTAGAGAACAGGAGAGGGAGGGGAGGAGAGATTCTGGGATGGGGGAAAAGCGGGTGTCGTCGAAGGCACTGGTTCTTGTTAGTCCTTTCTTCTTGCTTGTTTAGGATGTGAGGGGGCTCTGCTGAGTTGGGTGTATCGGTGTACGTACGATGTGATGGCGTAGGATTTTAGGCCGTGGGACAGTTCCTGCGCCTCAAACGTGCCGATACACCCACGCAAGGATTTGCGGCCGCTCTTTGATAGCGTGTTCCATGTAACAAATAGCGGATATTTCTGCTCGTTGAGTCGCTGTCGTTGCGCGGCTGGCGTTCCGGACTGTGAAGATAATGAGCTGGATGTTGTAGCGCTCGAGAAGATGGAGCTTGATGACTTGTTGGACATTGCCGACGGGGTGGTGGCTGCGCTGGAATCTGAAGCCGCTTGAGATTGTAGGCGGTCGATGTTCGGGAGCTTAAAAGTTTGAGGATGAGAGATTGACCCTCCTCGGCCTGGGTCTTCACTATCGTTTACAAACTTCTGACTGGGAACCTCATTTTCCTTGAGGTCCATGGACTGGCTGTCTTGGAGTTCGGAAACTTTCTTGAACTGTTCGTATCGTTCCCATAGTTCCTCCACTATAGTAAGGGCGATAGGATCGTTCCCATCAAATGAGGCAGCCAGGCTCTCGAAGCAATAGAAGCAATGTGCTGGAGTCGCCATAGTCCCAAAGTAGGTACACAGTCGCCAAATTCGCGCGATGACAGTATGACTCTCTGTTTGTGACCGAGATGACCAGTTTATATACGTTTATGGAGCGAGGTATGTCACCTAACATCACCATGTGGCTCCACCACCACCACGGCTGGGACCGGACTAATGCCCACGTAAATCCGAAGGCTGTGTGAGAAGATCTTGAGCCGCTAGAACCAAGATTGACTTTCGAATATGACCACTTCTAGCAGCGTAGTGCACAGCTCAAAGTTTAATGGGATTGGGACCGTGGTGGGGTGGAAAGAGGAGAAAGTGGTTGAAAGACGGTTGAGGGCCCGCGAGCTGGAGGGGAAGTCAGTCCATCCGATAAGAGCCAACACGTGACCAATAGGTACCGTACTCCTTATCTCCCGTGATTTCCCCGCATTCCTCCCTAACAGCCATCTGGGAAGAACGGTAAACACACTCATTGACTATAATTCAATACATTGAAATATCATCCTTATCTGAGCCGATGAAGTGTAAGAGCCGTGATGCCACGGAGCACTCACTGTTGGCGATCATCTTTTGGTATGGGCAGGTTCATCATGGACAGCATATTTCCGGCAGGGCCCGTTGACCCTGATTGACCCTGGAGACTCTCAAGAAGGTTCTTCACAAGGTTGATATTGACGTTCTCGCCCTCGGGATTGGGATCGTCACTTGTCTCTTTATATCCCTGAGACACGGCACGTTTGCCCTTGGTATCGCTAGGACGGTTCAGATCGAGAACGCCCGTCCCTTTCAGTTCAGCCTCCATTTCCCTTGACAGCTGCTGGATCTGCTCAGTGTCGTCTTCGGAATCGGTATCTAATTCTTCCACTCGGTTAGCCGGCTTGGATGGCTTTGGTGGTCTTAGCGGAGGCATCGTCGGTCCTGAAGGCATGCCCATCATCTCTTTCATCATCTTAGAGAATTCCTCCTCGTCAAACGACGCGTCTTTGTCTTCGCCTTCACTGTCCAAATCTTCATCCTCATCATCGTCGATATCAGAGTCTGTCTCGTAGTCATCGATGAAATCAGCTCCTTCGAAGCCAGCTGATTCATCATTCAAGAACTTCTCAAACTGAGCAACGATACGTTGCAGGTTTTCTTGTGTATTCGCATCCCCAAACTCCCCCGCGGGATTAGCATTCTCTTTGCCCCTGCCCTTAAGCTCAGTGTCCAAGTCCTCAAAGCTGATGTCTAGCCACTTCTCGTTATCCTCGCGCTTGTCCCATGTCTGAATCTCCCCATCAGTGGGAAGACTCTCATCCCCGGTGTCGAGATCCTCAATCAAAAGCTTCATCTCCCGCACTAGTGGCTTATCCTGGTTCTGTGGGTCTGATAAAAGCATCTCGAATCCACAAGTTACTTTCATTCCAGTATCGGTACGATCATATATATTCCGATCCTCAGTAGATGGCAGTTTGTCGACCCAGGACTTCGGAGCTGGGAAGTCTTGGCTTTTTACTTGTGCGTATCCAGTCCGTGTAAATCGGGCGCTGATTGTGACAAAGTCCTCTGGCATCAAAACAAGGTCCTCTGAGCTTTTACTTCGCAGAGGTCTCAACGCTATCGGGTCTCGAAGGTAGAAGGCTTCAACGGCGGGAGATATATAAGCGGGCTTTTGGTGCAACAGGAAGGCGAGTTTGCGAGGAACAGTGACTAGTGCAGAATGCTGGTTCTCACTGATTTGTTTTGGGTAATTTCGCAATCGGTAAAATGCCTCCTCTTGGACCAGAGTGGAGCGCATCAATCTATTTGGCTCATCTTTGATAATCTTCGTCGCCTCCGGCAGGGATATTGTTTCTGTAACTCTGCGCTTCTCGTTCTTTGGTTTGATGATAGCAAGACCTCCTTGGTGTATCCATACCTGGCACCTTTTAGTATACAGCGGAGTAGCAAATATTTGTTGAGAACATACTCTGTTGTCCGCAACCTCCGGCTCGAGCCACGAGGGCAACGCGCCTGCTGCTTCTGCAAGGAGAAACTGCCCGTCGTTGTCTATCACAGTGGCCCAGATGTCTTTGTGTTTCTTCGTCAGCTCGCGCAATAGATATACTATCACCCATTCATCTTCGACTGAGTCGCCGAAGTTTGTCCGCCCGCTCAATGTAGTCGCTCCTGAAGGGACCTTGTTAGAAATGTTCCGCCGGATCGCATTCCCATGCCTACCGTCGTTCTTCGTGATTTCGAGGCGAAATGCCTCTCTTTGCCAGATGTAATCCCTCAGCAATTGTTTCGTCAACTCAGCTGCAGACTTTTGTACCTCTGTCAATCGCGTCCGTGTATTTGCGGCCTCGTCGGCGACGGCGGGGGCGGGGCTCGAAGGGATATAGTGTAACGAGTACTCAATGCAGTCGTCGGGCAGTTCGGGCTTGGGTATGGGTCGGAAGGTGGACTTGAACCACTCGATATCCTCCTGCGACATTGGCGCCATGTTTCAGTTGCAAAAAAAGCTCCTTCTCAGGAAAAGTGCTATAGACGTTCCGTTTCGCCGCAACTCCGAAAAGTCGAGCTAAAATTATCATCGGTATGACTTCATACAAAGGGCGGATCATTACCGGACCGAAGCAGCTTACAGCGATAGCCCGCTGGCGTTAAGCCGCTTTTAGCTAGACATCAACAAGCCGCAGCCACTGTTCTCACCGCCCAAAACACGTCCATCACCAATGCCTCTGCTTTCTACCCATTGAGCCTAACTCTCTCTCCTGCGGTGTCGGGGATGCTTGCGTGCTGGAGGACGTTGGACTACCGTTTTCTTTATCAACTATAGCACTTTACGACGCGTTCTACCCGGAAAATGGCCTACCCGTATATCGACACGCCGCGCACCGAAGTCGACGCAAACGCGACTTACCTGACGAACGGATACCGCAGCGTCGGACGGCACAACCTGTCGGCCCTCGACTCAGTTGAAAACTCGTTCCAAACACCCTCAAAAGACGAGGATGTCCTGAAGGTTCTTGGCGACAACCGCAGGCGCAGCTCTGCTGGATCGAAACTCAACACACCGCGTGCGATTATTGGCACAAAGTCAACAAGGACCGCGTTAAACTCACGACAGCTTCCTACAATGGGTGCAAAGGGCGAGTTCACGCCAATGCTGAAGAGTGCAATGAAGAATAATTACATGAAGAATGCGTCTACGGCGCGCGGACCGAAGACGCCAACATACGCAAGAGCGGGCTACCGGACCAATGGCAACACCCCAGGCTTAACTGTCATGGAGATGACAGGCATCGATGAGGAGGACGCAACCATTGACGATCCGACGCCTGTTCCGCAAGTGGCCAGCAGCAGTGTGGCAGGCACGCCCCTCCCGGGACTTTCCAGCCGGGATAATGGTGTTCTAGGCGACGGAAGCAACATGACACTAAAAGAGCAAGAAAAGGTGGGTAATGTGCGTTAAGTTGTACATGCGATATGCTGACTTTTCTAGATCATTGACAAGCTCGACAAGGACAATTTTGGGCTGAAGCTCAAGATTCATTTCCTCCAAGAACAGCTGGAGAAGGCTGGTCCAGCTTACAATCAAGCGGCGCTTCACGAGAACACTGAACTGAAAGTCTCGAAACTGACGATGCAACGCGACATATCGCGTTATAAGAAAGGTCTCCAACAAGCCGAACGCGATTTGGAAGCGTATCGCCAACAGTTCCATGAGTACAAAGATAAGATGCGCAGGAAAAACATGGACGAGACAATACAGCGTGAGATTGAGTCGATGAGGGAGGAGCTTGAGAGCAGGGATCAGCGTGTGAAGGAACTGCAAGAGCAATTAAGGGAGGCTAAAGACTCACAATCAGAACAAATTGAGAAGCTTCGCGATGATATCGAGGACTTGGAAGCGTCTCTGAGGGAGAAGGACCGAACTATTGAGGAACGCGAAGAGGAGATTGAGGAATTGAAAGACAAAGACAACGAAGAGAAAGACGCTCTCTCGGAGCTGGAAACCGAACTTCGACGAGCAAAGGAACAGTTGGAGGAGTTGCAGGACTCTCTAGATCAAGCCAAATCAGAAGCCATAGAGGCCAGAACGTCTGAGCAACAAGCTTTGGAGGAGAAAGAACGCGCAGAAGAGAACCTTCAAGAGCTGCATGATGAAATGTCAAACAAGTCGATCAGCACGAAAGGACTTACGCGTCAATTGGAGGAGGAAGTGAAGGAACTTCGCCAGAGGAACAGCGCGCTTAATGAGGAACTTGGCTCAAAAGCTCAACAAATATCGAACCTTGAAGAGGAATTTCAAAGGTCTCGGCACACTACGGATGATGAGAAGGAGCGTTTACTGGAAGAGCTTCAACAAATCAGACGAGAACGCGAACTAGTTTTCCGGGAACGAGACGATCTCAACGCCCAAGTCCGTGAAGCGCAAGACGAGATTCAGCGGAGAACGGACGAAAAGGCTCTCCTCCAAACTCGACATCACGCATTGACGGACGAATCTGGCGATTTACAGAACGAATTGGCCAAAGCCCAGTCTAGAATCCGCGAGCTCCAGGGATCACTCGATGTTGAGCAACAAAACGCCACGGAAGATGCAGAGAATCTGCGCACTCAGTATTTGGAGGATATTGAGCGTTTGCAAGAAGAGATCGAGTCTCTCCATCATGAGATCGAAGACAAAGAAGGTCAATTTGCGCTCGAGCAAGATAGATGGGAGGGTTTGAGGCGCAACCTGCAAGTTCAAAAGGACAGAGCGGAGGATCAAGCGGCAGGCTTCAAGCGAACCATTGAGAAGTTAGAACAAGTGGAGCACACGCTGACAGGGAAAGAATCTAAACTGCAAGAAGTTATTGATAGCGAGAAGACGAGACACTTCAATGCCGAAGCTGTTCTTAGTCGACAGGTCAAGGAATTGAATGATGACCTGTCGGCGAAGCGGGATGCCATCGATGAACTAAGGCATGAACTTCTCTCTGTGAAGGAAGAGCTCCGCCTCACGAGGCGTGCAGAAGTGACTTTGAAGGAAAAGGTACAATCTTTGGAGGATGAGGTGATTGTTCTCCAATCAAACTTGGAGGAAGAACAAGAATACGCCAAAGCCCGCACACAGAAAGGGCCTGCTGAGCAGGACGGCCAGCTGCAGAAACTACTTGGTGATAAGCAAAAGCTTCGCGATCAACTTGCCAACGCGCATGTTGAGCTTCATGATCTGAAAACTGTCAAGGCCGAGATCGAGACCGAACGCGATGAGCTCCAAGTACAACTAGACCAAGTCCAAAGCCAGTTTGGCGACACAACGAAGTTCGACAAAGAGAAGACAGAGCTCCGCAAATCATCTCTTAGAATGGAGACTGAACTGAAGCGGCTCAAGGAAGACAGAATGGCGCTTTTGGAGACCAAGAAATCCCTTGAGAACCAACTGAACTCCGAAATAGAGAGGGCTGCTTTAGAGGAAAACAGGCTCTCTGCCGAAATTGATCAGCTTCAGAGCAAATTACAATCCGCCTCCGGAGGAAGGGAACGAGAACTCGCGCTCACAAAAAGCAAACTTCAGCGGTTTGAGAGGCGCATCCATGAGCTGGAGGATCTTCTTGAGCAACAACCGCCTGCAGACCATGAGCAGTCGACAACTGCGGCAGATTTGTCAATGCTGCGCCATAATCTAGACGAAGTACGGAAGCGAGAGAAGGCGTTGATCCAACGCGAAGCCGACCAGAAAGCTTCCATCCGGGCCTATAAGTCAAAGGTTGTCGAGCTTGAGAGGGAACTACATGATGCGACTATAGGCAAATTCGAAGCTCAATCACCGCTATCGTCGCCCTCCAATAAGTTGCACCAAGATGTTCGTACTTTACGGAAGCAGCTTTCGGACGCGCACCGTGCGTTGCGAGAACTGAAGCAGAAGAATCATGACCTTGAACGAGCTGCGATGCGCGAAGAAGACCAACGGGACCTCCATGAGCTACTTAAACAATCCACCCTTGAGGCCGAATCCTTAGCTTTGCAGGTGTCAGAGAAAGAAGCTCAACTGAACGACACGGAATCCCGGATGCGCAGGGTCCGCGAAGAGCGCTCTTCTTACGCCCGGAAGGCCAATGCAGCGCTGAAGGAACTCGACTCCCTCCAAGACCGTTACAGGCAAGCCATGGAGAAGGCGAGCGTCAAGGGGGAGAATAAAGCCAAGCATGAAAAGGAAATGCTCGGTTTAGGCAAGGAAATTATGTGGCTTCGTGCACGCCTCAAGAGAGAGGGGAAATTCCGTCGTGATCTAGCATGGAGCAAGGGGTTGATGGAGCTTGGAGAGCGTGTCAGGGTAGCTTGGTATGCTATTCAATCACAAGTTTCCCCCAAGGCAAGCTTACGGTACTAACACGTTTCTTCCTGTAGCAACGAAGCCGACCTGCGCATGATATCCGATATGGGCGCCGAAGCCCGTGACCGCCGCAATGTGCGCAGTCCAAAGGCGAAGTTGAAGACCGCTGTGTCCATGGTCAAGGCCGTCGTCCGCATGCAGAGGATGAGCCATGAGTGGAAGAAGACGACAAAGCTGGGCGAGGGCCTCAAGCGGGCTAAGAATGAGGTCATGAGGAGGAGAGAGAGAGAGTCGTTGAAGGCATAGAACCCCTTTCTTCCCCAGTATTTCCTTGCACCTTCCATCTTCCCTTTGACGTATAGCACTCTGCATCCCAGTTTTGCAGGCTTGAGCCTTTCTGTTCTTCTCGGTTTCCTTTTTTGTTTATACCAACTACGTGATTCCCCAGCGATGATTGATTGTTCTGTTTGGCATTGTCTCATTTTTGCATCATGCTTTTATGTTTCTTTATTTGGTGGGCGTTTTTCTGGCATTGCATAACGACTTGTCCTTGCCCTTGGTTTAGGAGAGCTAAATGGTTGCTTACGAATAGGTCTGTTCTTTGGATGTCTTCCGCATACATAAACTGAGAAATGTTATTTTGTCTACGTCTCTTCGTTCATCCGCTGCGTGTCCGGTTTTAAGGAAGTTTGATCCAGTCCAGCAAAAATTACTTACTGAAGCGGAGCCAGGGTCTTGCCAATTCGTGTTTTCAGAGAGCTAAATTATGCTACATGAGAAAGGAAAGAGACATGGAAGAAGACTAGTCATTGAAAGGTAATATAATATAACGCCTCGCCTGCCTAAGTAGCCTCATCCAGCAGTAATAACGCTTAACACCGGTATGTAAAGTGAGGAGGGGTGCAGCCCCAAGATAAATCGGGGGAAGAACGCGGTATGCAAAATGGGGCACAACAGCTCGAAACGGACAAGTCACAAGTGGCTAGCGCGGGGGGGAATGTAAAGGGACGGTCATTTAATTCGTTCAGAAGATTTGAAGACTTCCGGGGCACGGTATAAGCCAACAAGAGAATGGCGTGAGAACATAATATAGGACATGGTCTATCGGGCTCAAGCAAGGTACGCAAAGAGGAGTCCTGAAAGGAGCCAACATGCTAAGCACCCTCACTACCGAACTCTTGGGTCCACTCCGTATTCCTCTTCAAGTCTTCTTGGCTGACTGTTGGCCGCGAGTTGCGAATGGCCTTGATGAAGTCCTTGAGAACGAGAGGGGGCTCTAACAGTTTCTCCGCGTCGACGTTCTCCCACCTCATCTCCACGGCGCCGTTATCGCCTGGGGAGCACGGCGTTAACTTTTCTTGCCCTTCATGGAGTACCTGGGAGTTCCGTTAGCAACCAACCAACAAGGTTGAGGCGGGAGCGGTTACCTTCTTGTAGTGTGTTGCTGTCTGAATCTTACGGATAGGTTGCATAAGCGCATCTTGGACAGCGATACTGATATCGCTGCCGGAGTAGCCTTCACTCTGCTCTGCTAGCGATCGGTAATCGGCCTGTGTCATGTGGCAGGGGGTGGAGCCAACTGCTAGCATGAACATCTTCATGCGCGCGTTGATATCCGGAAGACTGATGTGTACTCGTCGTTGGAATCTTCGACGGATGGCGGCATCTAACTGCCAAGGAATGTTCGTTGCGCCTAGGATGAGGACACCCTTGGAGTCGTTGCCTACTCCGTCCATTTGGACGAGCAATTCGGTCTTGATACGGCGAGATGCCTCGGAGTCGTTCTCTCCACGAGCGCCGCATAGCGCATCAACCTCGTCGATGAAGATAATGGCGGGCTTGTTCTCTCGGGCCATATTGAAGAGCTGTTTTACAAGCCTGCGGAAGCATGTCAGTTTGCGACTGACGCTGTTGGAGAAATTTGGGCGGCATACCTCTCACTCTCACCCATCCATTTTGAAACCAGATCACTACTGCTGACACTAAAGAATGTGCTGTTTGCCTCTGTCGCGACGGCCTTTGCAAGGTACGACTTTCCAGTACCCGGGGGTCCATAAAGCAGGATACCTTTCCACGGTTGCCGGCGCCCTGTAAACAGGTGTGGAAATTTTATAGGAAGAATGACCGCTTCCTTCAACGCCTCCTTTGCACCCTCGAGACCCGCAACATCCTCCCATTTCACGTTCGGCTTCTCCGACAAGATAGCACCAGCAAGGGCAGACCGCAGCTTCTTCGAATCGGCGTCCTCATTGTCATCGTCCTCTTTCCTACAGGGGGCGGGATAAACGTCAGCGCAACGATAGATATCATGTAGCAAGATGGTATACATACCCGCCTTTCCCGCTTCCCTGCGAAACCTTCCCGTTGGCGCCTACCGCGCTCGGCTTTTTCCGACTATCCTGCGATGCCAGATGGTTTTTCAACTTCTCCGCGCGGTCCATATACTCGCCGGTCTTTGCGCGGATCATCTCCTTAGACTTGGGGTTCTTTTCCCATTTCAGTGCGAGCATAAACAGCTCTAATGCGGAGTAATATTGTTGATAAGCCTTCTCGTACTCGCCTTCATTGTCGTTCTCGATGGCCTTCTTGACCGTGTCAATCGCTCGGCCGAGGAAGTCCGTGTTGCTCATTCTGGTGACGATTATCTAGGTACTTTCTCGATAACCTTGTCCAACTCAGTAAAGCGGTACGTTCGAGGTCGGCTGCCTGACTGGGGGGCGAGGAGGGGACAGGTACGGTTGGAGGCGGGGAGTTGGAGAGACGAGATGGATACGGCTGGAAGCGAAGGGTTGCTGGCTGGGATGGATTAGGTGAAGAAGGATTCTAATATGCAAGATATAGCCAAGCAAGAAAGAAGAGTAAGCCGACAAATGACGGAAAAGCCGCTGTATTGATTTCTTCGCGGGGATGGAATGGGGGTGGAGAGCGAGGGTTGATCGGTCTCTCTGGACAACGCCGCCTTGGTGTCGCTCTCGTGCCTTCGGCGCTTTTCTGCCGCTCTTCCTCGTCGTCCCTCAGCTTTCATTCTCACAGCGATCATTGCGCTCGGTTCCTTTCTTTACCTCAAATATGGCAGACCCTCAGAAACAGATGCAGGCCCTCTCAGATGAGTATCAGGCCCTCCAAACCGGTACGTTTACGTCCCGGCGTTGCGTCCCTGAGATGCGGAGCGGGGTCCTAGTCCCCTCCATACAAACGCCACAACAGTGGCTTCAAAGATAGCAATGGACTAACAATACTTTGTGCAGAGCTCGATGGCCTCGTCGATGCCCGCCAAAAGCTCGAATCCCAAGAGCAAGAGAACAAAAGCGTCCAGACCGAATTCAACTCCCTCGATGATGACGCCAACATCTTCAAGCTCATCGGGCCGGTGCTGTTAAAGCAGGATAAGACCGAGGCATTGATGGCTGTTAACGGGCGTCTGGAGTTCATCGAGAAGGAGATGTACGTTCCCGCCCTTTTCGCTTGATCGGTACCGCACAGGAGCCGGACGGTGGGCAGGCTAAAGAACCTTGCTGATTGTTACCCCTCTAGTCAACGAATTGAGGGCCAAATCAAGGAGAACCAGGATAAGAGTGACAAGAAGCGGACTGAGGTGGGCTTCTCTCACAATAAACCTGCATGGTCGATCCCGTCTAACCGTTTGTTATAGATCGTCCAATACCAGAGCCAGATTCAACAACAGGCCGCTGCTGCGTCCGCCTCCGCGTGAGACTAACCTTGACGAGAAACTGTTGGATCAGAGGTCGAACTAGTGCCTACGATCAGGTTTGATGATAGCCCGCATATGAAAACTATCTAAGTCAGCCAGCGCTGCGTCCATATCATCAACGCATCTACTTGATGCATCCTCCCTGCTGTAGAGCGGGGAGTCGAAGATGGCGACAATAGCAAGGCCAATGCGACTCACAGGGACCGCGTTATAGGAGGAAGGTTATTGAGATGCCAATGATGGCTAGCGCGCTCGCTGCGTTCTAAGGGTAACGCTGAAGACCACCCTTCTTGTATTGCTATTAGTCTCCAGGTCGTCATGGCATTTAGAAGATACCCAATAGCTACTATATACGTTTCACAATTAAAACTCCGTAACATTCATCTCTTCATAAACAACGCTGTCTTTACATAGCGCACAGAAAGTCTATATTCATATTACATCTACGCCTTGACCAACAGGCTCTCTCCAGACATCTCCTTGGGCTGTTCAATACCCATGGCTGCGAGGACAGTCGGCGCGACGTCTCCGAGGACACCGGGCTCCTTCCTGAGGCTCCAACCCTCGGGAGCGTTGGCCATGATGAACGGAACGTGGTTGGTGGTGTGCGATGTCTTGGGGGTGCCCTTCTCGTTGAGCATCTCTTCGGCGTTTCTAATGTTCAGTTAGTTAGCCTGTGCGATTTATGTTAAGCAGCATGCAATTTCAGCACTCACCCGTGATCAGCGGTAATAAAGAGGGTGTAGCCGTGCTTCTTGCAGGCCTCAAAAATGACGCCAATCGCCTTGTCGGTAGCGGCAACACCCTTAATAGCAGCCTCGTAGACACCAGTGTGACCAACCATGTCAGGAGGAGCAAAGTTGTTCATGATAAACTCGAACTTGCCCTCGGCAATGCGCTCCTCCATCTTCTTGCCGACGCCCTCCGCGCTCATCTCTGGCTGAAGGTCGTATGTGGCAACCTTGGGAGAGGGAATCATGTCGCGGACCTCGCCAGGGAACTGCTTCTCGATACCACCGTTGAAGAAGAAGGTAACGTGGGCGTACTTCTCAGTCTCGGCAACGTGGCACTGCTGGACATCCTTCTTGCCGAGCCATTCAGCCAGAACGTTACCCATGTGCTGAGGGGGGAAGGCGATGGGGAAGGTGTAGTCGGGCTTGTAGGATGTCATGGTGGTGAGGTGGATGTTCTTGGGGTAGGGAAGGTCGGGCCTGGGTGAACGATCGAAGTCACCGAGGAGCTGGGTGATCTCACGGACACGGTCAGAGCGGTAGTTGAAGAAGAAGAGGGTGTCGTCGTCCTGCACGCGGCGGTCCTTGCCGCCGACGATGATGGGCTTGAGGAACTCATCCGTCTGGTTCTCGGTGTAGCGCTGCTCAATAGTCTTAACGGGGTCGGAGCTCTCCTCGCCCTCTCCGGAGAGAATACCATTGATGGCAATCTCAACGCGCTCCCAGCGCTTGTCACGGTCCATGGCGAAGTAGCGGCCAACAACAGTCGCAATCTCACCAATGCCGATATCCTTGGTAGCGTCGAGCAGTTGCTGCATGTACTTGGACGCACTCTTGGGATCGGTATCACGTCCATCACCAAAGAAATGGATAAAGACTTGGGGAATCTCCATCTCCTTGGCGACCTTCAAAAGGCCGATGAGGTGGGTGATGTTTGAGTGGACACCGCCGTCGGAGACAAGACCCAGGAGATGAAGACGGCCATTGCCATCCTTAGCGCGCTTGAATGACGCAGCAATGTTGTCCACCTTGTTCAGCTCTCCATTCTTGAGCGTCTGGTCAATGCGCACGCTGTCCTGCCAAACAACACGGCCGGCACCGATGTTCAAGTGGCCGACCTCACTGTTACCCATCAGGCCCTCGGGCAGACCGACGGCGAGCGATGAGGCGTCAAGCTCAGTGTAGCCCGAGGCTGTCTTCGAGCTCTCCTCGGCGAAGCCCGACATGACCGGGGTGTCAGCAGCGGCAATGGCATCACCCTCCTTGGGAGAGTTGGGGCCAGCGACACCCCAACCGTCAATGACAACTAGATAGAGTGTTAGTTAATGCCAGATAAGCACTATGGGAGTCATTTTGGATGGCTCGCGTACTCAGAACAGCCTTCTGGTCAACCTTGGCCATATTGAATGTCTAGCTCCGATGATCTTTCAGATGATCAATTAGCTGAGCTCATTGCATAGAACTGCAATTGAGGGCATTGAAACTTACAAAAATGAAGAAATTGGATGGACGATAAATTGAAGAATTCCAAGAAAAGAGAGCGGAGGAAAAAGACCAATGTTGTCCGGTGAGCGCAACAAAAGATTAGTATGGAGGGGGAGGGGCTTCGGTGACGCTTTGGGAAAGCCGCCGTTTTTCTGTTTTCCCGGGCTTTCTACGTCACTTCATTTTTGCTGTCACTCTTCCGTTCTCGACCGCGTTCCGGCTCTTCCCTAAATAATTCCCCAGCTTTCGGCTCATCGACGTCCCTTGGCTATCTGGAGCCCCGTTCTTAGCATTATCTTCCTTTTGGTTCGTGCTCAGGGGGAACTCACTTCGGCTCGCTTTATCCCCCACGTCCACGATGGCTTCCAGGTCGCCGACCGCTATAACGCCAGGGCCGAAATCCTCTGCGCCCGAGACACCCGCCGTAATCAACGATGCCCTTACAACACCGCAAGCTGTCCCTTTCCCTCCTCCGCAAACCTTTGACTTCATTCCTCCGCTCCATGGTGTGATTCTTCGACTTCTTGCACCCTCGACAAACGAAGCCGGGGCTGTCAATGGCGGTACTGACGGTGCAGGGTCAGATCATAACCACGCTCACCATCAACAGTCGACACCTGGGGTAAACAATGGGAGTAGCAATGCTGAGCTGCTATCAGCTGTATCTACCTCAGGTCCCGGCCCTTCAACTGCAGCTGAAATCGCGGCGCTGGGCTCAAATCTGCTTCCTCCATTGGACGTCAAGAAACTGCCAACCGAAGTTAGCTCGATCAAGATCCGGATACAGAAAGCACAGGCTGTTGTCGAGGCCTTGCCGGATGTGGATCGTACAGTGATTGAGCAGGAGCATGAGATCCAGGACCTCGAGGACAGAATTACCAGACTGAAATCCGTGATTTCTGACTTTGGGAGGAGGGCGAACAAGACGAAAGCACTCGAACCCTGAATTATGCCGTTGAGGGATACATCCACTGTACAGGTTCGATTTGCAAATGCCCTGAGAAACGAACAGGCAAACCGACCGCCAAGATATTCTCAAGTGCTATCAGGTCCTTAGTGCGACATTTGATGCTCAGACAGGACACCGGCGATCTATCATGGATCAATTCTCGCACAGACGACACCCATCGATATCTAACAAGCACCGCCAATTTCATTCTGCATGATCAGCATCAAGATGAACTCTTGACATACAGCCTTCGGCCTCGGCATGGATCATTGAGGCTTTGGCAGATCATGAGCCGCTGCGGAAGCAAGATCCTAAAGCTTTGCGTATAAAATACTTGACGCGAAATGGCGGCTATGGCAAATTTTACTGCTCACAATTGTGACTACGAACAGCCGGTAAGGACTTTAGGCGGGCGATACTAGAGTAATCTACACCGATTACCCCTCCGTAGCCACCGCGGTCCTCGTCCCTTCCAGCGCGCCACCGTACTACAGACAATCTATGGCAGAAATTGGCAACAACAATAGTTCAAAATTCTTCTTCTCCTATGCGATGTAAGACAACGCGTAACAGTACTTATTACGGAGTAGTTCCTCCGCAAGCTGCAGACCGGTGAGGCAGGTAACTCCGATATCGCGGTCCGATTCGTCGCCGTCAGATCTTTTGGTCCAGATTTCTGAGGCAACTTTTCCTACCCCACCACCTCTTTTTTCTTCTTATCCTCCAGTCTTCCCTCCTCCTCTTCTTCCCCATTCCTCCTTCATCCCAGCTTTTTGTTTTTTTCCCTCTATCCTCATACCCTCCCTACACCTCTCACAATGGCCGCCTACGCTCTGTCAGATGCCCACCGGGCTGTAAGTGACCCATTGAACTCTTCTGCTCTCTCGAGCTGTACCTGATCCGTGACTGACTCACCGATGTAGCAAATGGAGGACCGCCTCATCAACTCTGACCCTGAGGTTGCTAAGATCATGGTGCGTGACCACCTGCAGCTGCAGCTTTCCATTCCGTGATGCAATATGATAGCATCATTCATCGTCCAGCAATCCTGACTTTTGACGTCCCAACAGGAAAATGAGATCCAACGTCAGCGTGAATCCATTGTCCTGATCGCCTCGGAGAACTTCACTTCCCGTGCTGTCTTCGATGCTCTTGGCTCTCCCATGTGCAACAAGTACTCCGAAGGTTACCCTGGTGCCCGTTACTATGGTGGAAACCAGCACATCGATGCCATTGAGCTTCTGTGCCAGTCCCGTGCCCTCAAGGCCTTTAACCTCGACGCCGACAAGTGGGGTGTCAACGTTCAGTGCCTTAGTGGTTCCCCTGCCAACCTGCAGGTCTACCAGGCTCTCATGCGCCCCCATGACCGCCTCATGGGTCTCGACCTCCCCCACGGTGGCCATCTGAGTCACGGTTACCAGACCCCCGCCAGGAAGATCTCTGCTGTCTCTACCTACTTCGAGACTCTCCCCTACCGTGTCAACCTTGAGACCGGTATTATTGACTACGACACCCTTGAGGCCAACGCTGAGCTCTACCGCCCCAAGATCTTGGTCGCCGGTACATCCGCCTACTGCCGTCTGATTGACTATGCCCGCATGCGCAAGATCGCTGACAAGGTCGGCGCCTACCTTGTTGTCGACATGGCTCACATCTCCGGTCTGATTGCTGCTGGTGTCATCCCCTCTCCTTTCGAATACGCTGATATCGTTACCACCACCACCCACAAGTCTCTCCGTGGTCCTCGTGGTGCCATGATCTTCTTCCGCAAGGGTGTCCGCAACACCGACCCCAAGACCGGCAAGGACGTTCTGTACGACCTTGAGGGCCCCATTAACTTCTCCGTCTTCCCTGGTCACCAGGGTGGTCCTCACAACCACACCATCACTGCTCTCTCCGTTGCCCTCAAGTACGCTGCTACCCCCGAGTTCAAGCAGTACCAGGAGCTGGTGATCAAGAACGCCAAGGCCCTCGAGAACGAGTTCAAGGCCATCGGCCACAAGCTCGTCTCTGACGGTACCGACAGCCATATGGTCCTCGTTGACCTGCGCCCCAAGGCTCTTGACGGTGCTCGTGTCGAGGCCGTCCTTGAGCAGATCAACATTGCTTGCAACAAGAACTCTATCCCCGGTGACAAGTCCGCTCTCACCCCCTGCGGTATCCGTATCGGTGCTCCCGCCATGACCAGCCGTGGTATGGGTGAGGAGGACTTCAAGCGCATCGCCCGCTACATCGACCAGGCCGTCAACATTTGCAAGTCCGTCCAAGGTGAGCTTCCCAAGGAGGCCAACAAGCTCAAGGACTTCAAGGCCAAGGTTGCCTCCGGTACTGTTGACGCGATCAACAACCTCCGTAAGGAGGTCGCCGAGTGGGCTAGCGCCTTCCCTCTTCCCGTCTAAACGACGTGAGTCTAATCTTGGATATGATACCAATTTTTTATCTGTTTCTGTTTTACAATCTGCTTCATAACTTTACGAGTTCAACATCATTGCGCATAAAACTGGGTTGCGGAGTGCTTTTTGGGGTTTACGGGTCTGCTTTTTCAACCTTACGCGGGACACGGGATATGGATATGCATGAGCATGAATGAGAATCAACACAGCACTGGGATGGCTTCTTCAACACCTTCTTCAACAGGAAAAGTTTACCCTTTTCGCAGGCTTTAACCGCCTAGGCTTCAATGCCTTCTTTATACAGATAGCTACATCTGCACATTAATGATATGATGAATGAATTGACTCTGTCAATTGCATCCTACAATCTTATCCTCAAACAACCGCTCTTTTGAGTATGCAACGCCGTACTACAGATGTACACCCTCTGGTCTACATCTAAGGAAGGCCTCGCTTTTCTAATGGTTAAAATAGAGTGACTACGACTATGGCCTATATAGTATGAAGTAAATACGTTTATGCTTTAGCACATTGGTTCTAGTTTTTTTATACTCTATACAAGTTTAGATTGGCCATGATCCAGTGCCTATAGAGCACCTAGAATATATTCTTTTTTTTGTAATACGGACACGGTCTATTGGATTGCCTGTAATAAGGATATCCGGACAGGCGGATCTTCCTAATATACAAGCCAAAGGGTGGAACATTTAGTTCAGCTAGCAGATATGTGGTTGGCGATAGGTAAATACTTTTGAAGACCATTCGATTCCCTTGTTAAAGCTCGCCACTTTCCCCCTGGACAACAATAGGTGAATCATCCAACCCTCTCACCTTGCCATATTCATCCTCATCCAACCACGCCTGTGACATCAGCGCCGCCACATTCTTCCCCATCAGCGCGCTCGTCTCCATGGTCGAGATAAAGCTCTCAATGCCACCCGTATACCAAACGCCTGGCGCACGGAAAGGGTCCTCAAAGGTCACGCGCGGGTACAGGAATGGGTAAGGGTGCCAAATCTTCTCGTATGACCAGCTTATGTCCTCCTTGGAAAGATCAGTAATGTACCCGGCTTTCTTTATCTTTGGTTGTTCGAGGCCTAGGATGCCACGGATAAATGCTTCATTGGGACGGACAGGGGAGAAAACTTTGTAAAGGTAGTGCTTTGAGTCGGACCGTGGTTCATCATGAGAAGAAGACGGAGCGTCTACTGTGCGGAGCGTGCTAATACTCCAGAAACTAGCTGGGCCAACGCCTTCCTCTGCATTGCCCAGGTCTGTCCCAGGCGGGAGGGTGGTGAGGATTGTTTCCGGGGGGTTATCGGAGGGGTTCTTCAGGTTGAAGTATTTCCGGGATAGCCGATGTGGTGAGGAGAAGAGTGTTACATGTAAGGTATGGAAGGGAATGGTGTCCGGGGTATGTGCAAGTGCTGGAGAGATGTTGATGCCGGAGTACTGGTATGGACCGGCGATAACGACCTCGTCGAAGTCGGCTCGCTGTTGTTTGATGCTCTGCTCATCTTTGATGTTGAGAGTAACGGTATTGTCTTTGTTCCGGGTGATGGCGGTAACTGTATGGTTCAATTTCACATTTGCTTGCGCTGATTTGAGCATTCCGTCGAAGATTCGCCAGTTGCCACCTTCCACGGCCATAGCACCATCTGTGGCTAAGCAGACCATGGACTCAAGTCCATGAATCAAAGGCAGGTTTTGTCCGTAGTTGACCCGTGTGCTTGCCTGAATTAGTTCACGAGAGAATTCTGGCGAGATATTGTTCTTCTCTAGGAACGCAGCCCCAGACGTGGACGTTGAATCCAACAGGCCTACCGAGGCAGCAGCAGCGGTAAGAGACTTGAAAGGAAACAAGGGCTCCTTGTAGAGCTGAAGAAATCTATCGACGGTGCTCTTCATCAAATTCTGCGCGCGCACTGGGGAGTATCCATAGCGCCAGAGGAGTTTCGCGATGTTCCACCAACTGGAGGAGTCCTCTATGACGAACGCAAATCCCTTTCCATCCCAAATACCGATGGCATCGCTAGTTCCAGCACGCTCAAAGCTGGCACTTTGAACATTAAGGCCGAGTTCCTTGGATGCATTTACGAGGTTATAGTTGACTCGGACGAAGATGGATGCACCGAGCTCAGTCGGGTATGCTGGGTCATCGAACACATTGACTGTCGTTGAGCGGCCACCGATGTAGGATTCACGCTCAAAGACCGTAATGTTGACAGATAGTCCAAGTGAGTCTGCGTACTTACGCAGGTTGTATGCAGTAGATGCTCCAGCCGCGCCGGCTCCTACCAGAATGTCAGTCTTGGCTTGATACTACACTGGGAGTTTCCTACCAATAACAGCCACCTGCTTGGTCCCAGGCTCAGCTGACTTAAGGGGCGATTGTGCACCACTAAGCTTGGGAATCGGAATGAATGCTAGAGTCGTAGCATAACAAAGAGCCCATACACATAAGCACCACCCTAAGCTGCCTCTAACCAAGGGCTCCATCATGGAGCTTAACGTATGCTTGTCAAGCTGTGTGCGTGACTATCAACTTGGTATTTTGCGTTCAGATACCCCAGTACAATAGGATCAGAGTACTATGAAGAGTCTCCAATGATGAAATTGATGACTTTTACCCTGACGAAACTAGGATGGATGTTGGAGCTGCTCTCGAGTGAGCTGACGATGTATCAGGCATAGAACGCTAACCCTGATGTGGAATAGTGCCTCGACCCCGGGCTCCATATCGCTTATCGCCCAATCCATAAATTTTTTCTTCTATAGAATAGGCGCTCAAGATCTACTACGTATCTCATTACGCTTTATTGAGGCCGATTGTATTGACATTGTCTACGCGGAGGTCGACGTTCTTGTCCCCGGCACAACTTTCTCGCTCGCGCCTCAACTGCCGCAATGGATCCGTATGATAGCGACTCCTCCGGTTTCGAAGATGAGGGGGACTACACTGAGACGGGAGTTGTGTTGGGTTACCCCTCTGAGGAAATAATTGAGGACACTGTTACCCATATAGGTGGCTGGCCGGTATGTCAGATGCGCTCAGCCTATCTTCTGTCTATCCAACTTTCTTAATACTAATTCATATTCGTATAGACATGGCTCGACGACTCTACCCCGCCTCCCGGAGACTTCGCCAAATGCAAAGTGTGCAGCAACCCTATGCTCCTTCTCCTTGAGCTAGATGCCGAGCTATACGAGCACTTCCCCGATGCCGACAGGCGTCTATACATCTTCTCGTGCCCCCGCAAAGCATGCAACCGGAAGCCAGGCAGTATCCGAGCCTTGCGCGCGACAAGACAACACAAGAGCCACCAGCCGCCGCAAAAGATCGAGAAGCAAGAACCACAGAAGAAAGAGGTGGAACAACCCCAGTCACCCAAGCCGGATCTTGGAGCTAGCTTGTTCGGAAGCTCCACGCTTATCAACAGCGTCTCCGCAAACGCAAACCCCTTCTCGTCAAAACCGGCTTCGGGCTCTACACAACCGATCAACCCATTCGCTGCGCCCGTCGCTAGTCCAGCATCTGCCCCTGCGCCTGCTCCTGTGCCCACAGAGACCCAGTCAACTCCCAATACCCTCGCTGAATCCTTCGCTGATAAGGTCCGCGTCTCCTCTCCGCCTCCATCAATTGAACCCGCTGAGTCAACCGGCCCCCCCACCCCCTGGCCTTCACGCTCCGAGTTTCCAGATCCTTACACAAACTTCTACATTGATGCCGAGGGCGAAACCCTCTCGCGCCCGGCAACTCCCAAGATCCCCGACAACGTCACAATCGATACTAGCGAAGACGCCGAGGGGGGCAGCGGCGGCGCAGACGCGAAAGACGACCTGGAATCCGACATTGACAAGGCTTTCCTCAAATTCTCCACCCGACTAGGCCATAACCCGGAGCAGGTCCTTCGTTATGAATTCCGTGGTACCCCGGTGCTATACTCGTACACTGACGCCGTGGGCAAACTGCTACATGACTCTACTCCTTCTGCCGTCAAGATCAGTACCAAGTCAAGTGGCGCCAGTCGTATGCCGCGGTGCCAATCTTGTGGCGGCGAAAGGGTGTTTGAGCTGCAGCTTGTTCCTCACGCTATTAGCGTTCTCGAGGAGGGGAGGCCGGGCGTTGGCCTCGGAAAGGATGATGCCGGGATGGAGTGGGGAAATATTATCTTTGGTGTCTGTAATAGGAACTGCGGACCCAAGGACATTGGTGTTGTTGGGTACAGGGAAGAGTGGGCTGGTGTGCAATGGGAAGAGGTTGCTAAATAGGGTCGTCTAATGTGGTTATGTCTAATGTTGATGATGAATATAGACTTGTTTTGGTTGATCACTAGAAAGCTACTGGGTTTGGATTCAGCAGGACATTTTTTTGTTTGTTGGCATTGTCAGCGGGTATCGTCGCTGATATGTTAGACAGGATTCTCTCGGTTCTATAGTAGATACAGGGTTAAAGGGAATGGGGTTGCCCTAGGTAGAAAGTTATAGAATGATGGAATGAGGAGAAGCAAATACACAACGCCAATGCGCCAGTCCAGACTTCCCAATCCTCCCCATGCTGTCTCATCATCATTTCGCTTGAGTTCATCTAGTCAACTCAAGCTGGACATGGTCCGTTTTGGGTCCGCACACACGGATCGGGTGCATGTCAAGATCTTCATGATCTCTAATATTATTCGAGAATGGGAAGTGAGATTTGTTGGTCGGGGGCTCGCTTAAGCAGCCTGCTCGAAACCCCTCTTGATAACGCGACCAAACATGTCGATACCAACCCGCTCGCTCTTGACCTCACTGCGAACCTCGTTCTCCTTGTTGCTAGGGACCTTGACAACAGTGGTGGAGCCGGACTTTTCGACTTCCCAGCTGCAGACCTCGGTCACAAACTTCTCTAGGGCCTCGCTGTTTCGCACATCAAGCCACTGCTCCAAAACCTCGGCTTTGATCTCACGGAAGGCCTTGCCAATCTCAATGGCAATACGGACGCGGACGAGCTCTTCGAAGCCGGCAACGTCGGCAACAAGGTCGGCGTAAAGGTCGTCGCTGTTCAGCGTTGACCAGAACTGGGCGTATTGGGCGGACTCGAGGAGAGACGATAGCCGGGCGAGCTTCTGAACTGACTCAACGAAGTCGGATGACTGTGCGGCTGCGGCCTCGGATTCGGAGGAAGCGAAGGGCTGTGTGTAGGCGGGGAGCAGGGCGAGACAGAGGGAGAAGGCGGGAGAAGGGAAGACGGTGAGGGCCTTGACGAGGACGTTGGTGACGGTCTCGGGCTGGAGGAGGTGGGGGTTGAATTGGTAGCTGTGCTCAAGGTGGTTAGCGACCAAGGGCGCCTTTGTGGATTGCGTCAAGAAAGGTATGGTTGAGATTGGCTTTCAGATAATAACACTCAACATGCCCAAATGGGTATCAGGTAATAGGAAACGTGATAATAAGTGAGATTTCTATATCATGCAAGCCATGCACCGCTGGGTGACCAAGGAATCGCGTTGAAATGATAATGTTGAAGGCGCACTCACAGCTTCAGCAAGGCCAGGTTGGCATAGCAGTCAAATGACCGGTCCTCGCACTGTTGGAGCACGTAGTCCTGGAATACTGTGGTGGTCTCCGGGTTATACCGGTCAAGGCCGCTAAGGATGACCTCGATGTTGGCCGGTCGTGTCTCGCACTTGTCGAAGGTGACGCCCATTGTGACAGATGATGTGTATGGATGGAGGGGGTGGATTTGAGGCTCGTTCTTCAATGCGGGACAAAATTGAGGATTAATTTTCGATTGTGTTGCTGTGCGGCTGTTCCGGCCGGATTAACACTGAAGCGGTAGGTTTATCCGGTTGGCATGTAGATCTACCTGGTGCTTCTTTGTGTTTGGTCACTCCGCATACTTACTTAATGTACTAGTACTACGTCGGCTACTCTATTGAGGGGAAGATACCAACGAAATGCGGAGTTGCAATCCACATACTTCCGTCCTTCTCTTGGTGAGTTCATCTTCTTCATGATCAAATATGCGGTTCCTCATTTTGCTCAGATATGCCTGGCTCTCCGGCCTGGCTGTAGCTGTCAATGCTCAAGTGGACTATTCTCAATTTGTAAACCCATTCATTGGGTCTGAAGGTCCGTTTCCAAGACAAGGCTATGGAGGAGGCGACATCTTCGTCGGCGGTGCTCGCCCTTTCGGGGTTGCGAAAGTCGGAATTGACACCACGGCGGCGAACTGGAGTATGGCCGTGCTGAATGGGGGCTGGTCCCCTGATGGCAATGTTACTGCGATAAGTATGTCTTTGCACTGGATGGAAGGCTTGTCTGACCTGTTCTAGCAATGATGCATGAGAGTGGCACTGGCGGCGCCCCAAAGTATGGCATCATTCCGCAAATGCCTCTAACGTCCATCGACGCGCCCGTAAACATACTTGACAACCTGACGTATAGCCAGCCGAGAGTATAGATTATACAACCTCTTCGCTTTCATTCGCTTATACTGCGTAGGTCGGTCAAGATACGGCCAGTGTTGGATATTTCAGGACGCTTCTGCAGAATGGGGCTCAGGTAGAACTATCGGGCTCCCGTCACGCTGGCATCATTCAGTACAGCTTTTCCGCCGGAGAGAAGCATGTATTGATCGATGTCTCTCATGTAAGTGTTAAGGCAGGCAACAAGCTGGACTAATTCGGCTAGTACCTATCTTCCAGGGTCACCAAATGACCCTAACAGTCAGTTTTACATTGGTGGGGAGATCCAAATTCATGATGATGGGCAGGCGTATTCCGGGTACGGAACATATGTTGGAGGCTGGAATAATGGTAACCATATAGTAGAACCCGAAAATCTAAATCCATGCTCACCATTCAGGCGCGCCGTTTACTGTTTACTTCTATGGAGAGTTCGATACGGCACCGGAAAATGCTCGAATACTCAGAGGGCCAAATACGGATCCAATGCGAGGCTACCAAGGCCTCGCTAACAGCCAGTCAAGCTTTCCCATCTATGACAATCTGACTGACACTGCGACGTCGGGGCCAATGAATGACCGTGTCGGTGGGATATTCACTTGGAGCTCGAACCAGAAATCGAGCATCACCTCAAGGATAGGGATCTCCTTTCTGTCCGTCGAAAAGGCAAAGTCGTATATCCGCTCTGAGATCCCTTCATGGAGGCTCGACGACACGGTAGACTTTGCCGTCCAAGAATGGAACGATAATGTATTCAGCAAGATCCAAGTCCCGCTACATGACACGGCGAACTTGACAATCGTGCGACTGACGTACAGCTCGCTCTATTTTATCCACCTGATGCCATCCGACAGGACTGGCGAAAATCCGCTCTGGGACACGGCTGAGCCCATGTGCGATGATTTCTATACACTTTGTCAGTCCGCCCTCGCAGTCACTCCGCGGGTTACTGATTCCATTAGGGGACATATTCCGCTGTACCGTCAGCTTCTAACACATATTTCAGCCCGTTTATTACGAGTCAATGATCCGCGGATTAATAGACATATGGAGGTAAGTCATTGCTCAAACTAAGCAAGGATTGGCAAAAACTAACGAGGAAAAGACACCAAGGCTTTCTTCCTGACGGTCGCTCCGGAAACTGGAATGGCCTTGTTCAAGGCGGTTCAAACGCCGACAACGTCCTGGCAGACGCGTACGTCAAAGGCCTTCGCGGCGCAATCAACTGGACAGACGGGTACGCGGCTATGAAGACGAACGGCGAGGTCGTGCCATACAATACCCACGATCCCACCGACTTCACAGCAAGTACCAAGGAAGGTCGCGGGGCCCTGGTCGACTGGCTCGAACTAGGTTATGTCTCTCAGGATCGAAGTACACGCTGCATATCTCGGACTGTGGAGTACAGCCTCAATGATTTTGCCATCAGCCAGGTTGCAGCTGGTGAAATGCCGGGTGACCAGGAGAGATATCTCCGCCGCTCAGCGGGGTGGCGGGAAATATGGAATCCGGACGTGGACAGTCTTGGCTTTGATGGGTTTCTGGCACCGAAATTCTCTAATGGCAGCTTTAATGAGTCGGGGTATGATCCACTATATTGTTATGGATGCGAGTGGAGTGATTATACCTATGAAGCGGTGCCTTGGGGTAAGCGATCCCGGACCTCCCTCCTCTTCCTCAGCGGCCATGCTTTACGTGAAACTTACATGTGGCTACAGAGTACTCGTTCGTAGTCCCGCACGACATGCAAGCCCTAATCGAGCTCATGGGCGGTGCTAAAACATTTGAGTCGCGGCTTGACCTGATAGTATATTATTCTCATGCCACGAAATAACCAGGCTAACTTCTTAGTTCAAACCAAACACCTCAATGCAAGCCCTCGGCCCTAACGGCGCAGAGATAACAACCCTCATGAACATCGGGTACCTACCCCCGCCCATCCAACTAAATACATGGCATCCTAAATGAACCTGGTCTAACAAACCACCTTAGAAATGAGCCCGATTTTGCCACACCATATCTCTACAACTACATCAACAAGCAATACAAATCTGTCCAGCGGACGAGGGAGCTCGCTTATCAGTAGTTCGTGCCTTCCTCCCCCTTACGACCCTTCAAGCAATCATACATTAAGATGGGTCAACTAATAACAGATGTGCAGCTTCAACGATGGCCCCTCCGGCATTCCCGGAAACTCTGACGCCGGTGCAATGAACACTTGGCTCCTCTGGTCGATCCTAGGGGTCTACCCCATTGTGACAACCGATGTGTACTTGCTCGGTTCGCCATGGTTCCGGGATCTCAACATGACAATCAACGGGAATTACACGCTACGAATCCTAGCGACGGGGCCGAAAGAGGGGGCTTACGTGCAGAGTGTAAAGATCAACGGAGTGAATTGGGAAAAGAACTGGTTTCAGCATGGGGATGTTATGCAATCTGGCGGCGTGATTGAGTTTGAGCTTGGAAGCGAACCAGTCGTTTGGGAGGAGGGAGATGTGCCGCCTAGCCCTGGGCATACTGAAATCTGACCGTGTCCCCAATGGGTATGAGCAAGATATGTGCTCAAATTTATAATCTGGATACTACTCTTAATGGTGGCACATTTTCCTTCTCTTGGGAGTGAGGCTTGACTGTTAGCGAAGGGGCATGACAGCAGTCACGCAACTTGAGCAACAGGGACTCAAAGGAACTAACATCAACCATCCTTTGATCTATACATAGCCGTCGCTAAGCGGGTAAATATAGAAGCAAAATAGCTACGCCATCGGAGGCCAAGCGCAGGAGGCCCGTGAACGTGATGTTAAAGTCGGAGCCCAAGACAGCCTCGTGCGCTGACGATGGAAAGAAGATAGAAGTCAAGTGGACAAGCAGCTATTTTTGGCTCCGTCTCTTCGAGAAACAAGCCCATCGGGTGATCGGAATTATCATCCTCAGGTTGACGTCTCGATGCCAGAGAAAAGGGGTAACTGGTTTAGGGCGCCCTCGAGAGATTGCACCGTCATGCAAGGAATCAAGCAGAACTCTCCCCGAACTCATCTACATCAAATCGAGCTGAAGCTCAGTACTGGCCATGGTCAATGCCGTCTTTAAGTTGCATGGAGTACGGAGTACAAACGGGGTGACTCGGTCACTCCTGGGTAGCGGCATGAGGGTTGAGATGGTGACTGAGTCAGGTCTCACAGAGGGTGGACCAGCTAAGACACATGGGGCTAAACAGTCAAGATTTGAATTCTTCACTGGACAGCCACAGTCCTTTGTGAGTTGCCACTTGCCAGGGACAGGGGTGCCTGTGCGCGGGTTCGAGAATCCAAGCCTATCTCACCGGTCCTACGGATACAGAGCTGCGAGGGCGGTTGGCTTCGAGCTGCTGGCCCCGGCAGTTCAGGTGATAGGCGAACTGCGAACAGAAATCTCCTATGGATCGACAGTGGGATCAACACCGCCTCCAATGATCCAATCTCCATCGGCATTTAGATCGAGCTATTTGATTGCCACTCAACTGGCTTGCAACCAATGTTGAAACGGGTCTAAACGACGACCTCGGAATTGTTCAGATCTTGTGGCCGTGTTCAAAGTCCGCAAAACAGCCCGCGGATGCCGAGAGCCCACTGCCATGCAGTATTGGCGTTGACAACGCTCAGCATTGGAAGTTGGCATAGCCAGAAACGGGCCAGGAACGGTGGACTCCCCCTGTGGGACTCAGGAGCCAGCTGTTATCGGGCCAATCACGCCCCGCACGGTCATACCCCAAGAAGCCCTGTAACCCACATGTTTCACCTTGATGTTTTTCGTTCTGAATCAGCACCTGCATTGGCTAGTTGCTTTTTCTTCGAGCGACACTCACCAGGTTTTCTTGCAGGACACACAAACACAGGGCGTCCGGGCAGACGGGAGGCGCGCAGGTCTTCGAGTCCAGAAGACTTAGTCAGCCATACCCTTGTTTCTGACCCGCACCTGGTTGGAGACCGGGAAACGCAGCCCCCCGCTGATCCACCCTATGTCGGCTGGAATGAGACAAGCGCAAAGCCAAGTCCCTGGAGGTAGCCTGTCCGGGTCTAGCTCTGGGGGTAGCTTCCTGTTTAGGCGCACCCCTGAACGCCATCCGCTGCAGAAACAAACAAAGCATCCTGTGAGTGGCTCTGTGATAGGCTGGGCGCGAATAGTAAAAATATCAATGAAATCATCAGGTCAGTTTCGCGTCTCAACGGGCTTAGCCTCCTAGGGTTTCTCAGACTCTGCCCACCCTCTTCCTCTCCGGCTGCGCTCCCTCGTTACTCTATCCTCCTCCACCCTCAACTCGACCTCACCTCACCCCTCCCTCGTTGACTGGGCTCAATCCCATCCTCGTGCGTCTCAGTCGCACGTCCGTTCCTTCCTCACACCTACTGTCACTCCTTCCGGGCCCTCCGCCCCCTTATTGTGCCTTATCTCGGCACCAGCACCTGCCGAACCACGCTCTTTAGCCTGCCCACCTGGGCACAATCAACGCGCTCAGCATGACACTCTTTCGAAACCTGGCCCTTCTAGCGGCCTCTATCAGTCCAGTCGTCGCCCAGACATGGACGGCCTGCAATCCTACCAACGAGACCGAGACCTGCGACCCCAACCCAGCGCTGGGAACCAACTACACCTGGGCTTTCAACGAGACCCTCGACGATTCGATTTGGAATGTGACCAACGGCGAGATCAACTACACCGACGATGGTGCTGAATTCACAATCTCAAAGAAACTCCAGTCACCCACCATCCAGTCCACCTTTTACATCTTCTTCGGTATCCTCGAATTCCACGCCAAGATGGCCAAGGGTGGTGGTATCGTTAGCAGTGTAGTCTTGCAGTCGGACGATCTTGACGAAGTTGATTGGGAATGGGTTGGATACAACACGACCCAGATTCAGACCAACTACTACAGCCAGGGAGTTACCAACTATAAGAACGGCAAGTTCTTCTACGTCGACAACGCCGACACCGAATTCCACAACTACACCACCTACTGGACGTCGGAGAAGCTCGAGTGGTGGGTCGACGGCGAACTGCTGAGGACTCTGACCTACAACGAGACAACGAACAGTACTGGGAGCACTTTTCCGCAGACGCCTTGCAATGTTCGCATCGGTATCTGGCCCGCGGGTGATCCCGACAATGCTCAGGGTACCATCGAGTGGGCTGGAGGTGAAGTCGACTACGACAAAGGCCCGTACACCATGACCGTCAAGGACGTGCGCGTACACGACTTCAACAGCGGGAAGGAATATGAGTATGGAGATACGTCTGGTACCTGGGAGAGCATCAACGTTATCAAGTGAGCTTCTTACTGTTCAGTGTTCTGTCTCAATTGCTAATGTCATAGGGGCAACTCTACCGCTGTTGAGGAAATCAACAAGCCCAAGCCCAAGTCGCTGTCAGAGAAGTGGGACGACTTGCCCAACGGCGCCAAGGTTGGTGTCTACGTTGGAGCCGCCGCAGCCGCCGCCGTCTTACTCGCCCTGTTTATTTTCTTCTTCATCCGCCAACGCAAGAAGGGCCGTCTCGAGCACGCCCTCGACGATGCCAAGTTCAACACCGAGCGCAACGAGATGAACACTTTCCAAAGCACATGGAAGCAGAGCGAATGGAGGAACGGGGGCTATCAGCCCGTGCGGTAATATATCCCTTGCTGCGAAATCGAAAACAAATCAAATCCTCTCGACGATGTAAAGACAAGATACCGACCTGGTCTCGACCGTGAATCAACCTGCAAGGGCGCTTCAAGGCTTTGCACTGTTGACTGAAGACGAAGCCCCTTGCGCGGCTTTGCAGGCGAACCTCGCACGGGGCTGCTCGCAATATCTGGTCGAACCGGATCATGACTCTCCCCCCAGCCTCGCCCAATGTATACCTCTATACCTATTTTCCGACCTCCTGGTGCAATCTTTCCCAATCTCCTTGCTCATGTTCATATCTAGCATACTTCGTCTGCGTGTAGCTTGGTTCACGACCGTTGTCTGGCCCTGCTTCACTTTCTTCTCTGTATATACTTTAGACGGTTGGTTCTTTTTGGTGGGTCTGCATTGGCTCGTGTACCACTATAGATCTCAATCTCTGCTATATGATCTGGTCGCGTGCAACGGCGTCTAGGGTTCAGTGAGTATATATTCACTCGCTTCATCGATCTTGGCCTGTTCATAGTAACTCTACCTTGCCGCGGCTCGTAACTGCTACCGGATTATTTCCCTCTAGGCTTTGGCCATGGACTACTATGGTCATTAACTAGAGTCACCAATGAGGATCATCAACGAGCGTCACCAGCATCAGCATATACCATCCCAGAGGGTATATAAGGGTCGCATCAACCCAGCCCAGCTGGCCCTCTCGACCCTGCTCATTCGCGGTGCTCACCTTTCTCAGGTGCTTACTGACACAACATATCATCAATGAAGATATCAACTGGGCCGGGAGATCGTACATCCAAAGCCATGCTGTAGCTGAACTGACCTGTACAGGATTAGAATCACCCACCTACCGCGCGGAAATCACCGGTAAAGAGGTCGAAGCTCAGATGCTGGGTTGCATTTGCTGTTACGAACTACCTAGGTAGGACTCTTCAATGGTCTAGTGGTGGGCTTCGGCTAATTCTCCCCGCATCCCAAGCTGGATGTTTGGGTACCCGAGCTGAGCTTGACGCAGATGAGTTGTTCTTCCATGCAACTGCGGAGTCAAGCCATCTCGCATGGCGGGCAAAGTTACGCACAGATCATGTCCGACGGCCCTGCCAGGCGATCTCTGTGTGTCTGGAAACATTCACTGGCTTTACTCGAGAATACTCGAACATCATCGTCACCTCTTACACCTTCCGTGCGCTGGGCTTGGGTTCTTCTATGTGGCCGTATTCGTCCTGGCAGACCTCATTTGACCAGCGTCGGAGGTCTTTTCCAGAACTTCATGTGAGGCATCAGCCAGGCTACCGGTATGGGGTTGTTTCTTGCCTCCTTGTTTCCATTTTCCAGGGACCTAGGGTCTTCCTGAAGCTTCTTCTATGGTACTGTGCAGCTTCTGGTGAGAGGGAATACGTGCAAGGAGAGCGCCGGTTTCAAAATGCCGAAGCCTGGATACCAGACATGGTCTCGATTGCACTTCTACGTGGTGAAAAGATACCATTCCCTGGGTAGCGCCGAGGACGCGAGTACGCTGTCTCATTCTCAACCAATGGATGGCCCGGCCATCAAAAGTCGATCGCGATGACGCAAAAAGACAAAGAATGAACATGGGAGATAAAAGACAAAAAAGTATATTCCGATGCGGGGAATCGAACCCCGAGCCAGCGCGATCATCTGATAAATCAGTTGAAAGGCGCTAATGTTAACCGTTACACCACATCGGATAGTTGTTGAAAATTTAATTCAATTTTTTGTACAAGTCCAACAAAATTTGACCGCAACCATTTCTACTAACAATGCCCTAACCTGCAAGTGACTTTGGAATCATGTACAGGACTTGTAGGTAGACTGGCTCGTTACATGGGATAGTTGCTGCGCTTACGGCTATTAGGTGGGCTTAAGTACTATGTATGATTCTGTCGTGCTTTTGCATTTCGGGCTCTCGAGCGCTTCTTCATCCGGAATGCGGTGCGATAATATATATGGGGACGGATTTGCGAGGAGTATTTACTCTGTCTCACCTAGGCTGGGTTAACATTCAATGCTGATATTCATGTGTATACACCCGCCCATTCCAAGCATCCATGGATATCAGCCATCACCAACAACCTTTAGTTGCATCAGCCACCCAAGGGTATGCTAACGTCATTGACCGTCGAGGCTCAAGTCGATTCCCCTTATCGGAATTGAGCAGCCTTAACAGCATACTGTGTATATCTGTTACATTGATTTCTGCTAGTATAGACGCACCTGCCAACACAGATCCGGTATAAAGCGAGACCATGGCCGAAATAAACGCCAACAGTTAACGCCCACGTTCGTGGCGAGGCGCCGCCGCCGTGGGGCCTCGGCCGTCCAGATGGACGCTACCTACGAACCAAGCCCATACGGAGTATACTGGCAATCAGTCAAAATCGGGGATGGCAAGTACATGTTGTTGCGGACTGAAGAGAACCAGTTTCCAAAGTCTGCTTCTGAGGCGAAGCAAAAGACCCCTGATCAGATGATGATGTTGCCGAGTAGCCGGAGACCCTACAGTACGAAGCAGACAGGCTGCTAAGCACCAAACTACCGGACAAGACGCTTAAACGCCGTCCACCTTCATCTGCAGCTAAAAGTAGGAGCCGGGGTCACGCCAGCTGTCCCCTTTACCGCTTGTTTGGACCAATAGCACTGCTGGGATTCGTGCAGTAGGCTGCATGTATTGGCATGTAGAGTTGTACCTTAGCGCTGGCGGGATGAGCCAAAAATATGCCTATTCACGAGCCATGACAGACCACTGCATAGTTCATTTCTGTTTGCACCAGATGTCGTCGCAGGAAGTCCCCGATCCGACGGGTGTTTGTTTGCCACCCACCCGGTGGAGATGAACCGAAACCTCGAGAAAGACGACTTGAGGCGAGATGTCATCGGGGAGCCGAGGCGGTTGAGGTTGAGCCAAAGCACGAGTGAGGCGATGAGATTGGCTTGAAACCGCTAGACCCGATACGTACCACGCTCAAAAATTTGTTTCCTCAGGCTGGTGATTTCTTTCCTCTTTGGGTGGGGGTAGCCACTGTATACATGCCCCTGAAGATTCTACCCTGTAAACATTAATGAACACCATGGCTGTTCCAACATCGATGCGCACCTAAAACAAGTTTTCGACTCCAAGGAGAGAATACAAAGCTTCTGGCGCAACGCTAGATACATCACAATCCCACCCGCTGATATCAGAATTACAACAAGATCAACATGTAGAGCACGGTCCAGAAGCTGCCCCTCACATGTAGTTCTGCCATTGCGCGTCAGTCGATCTGCACTGATTTGCTGCATCTCCAGATCTCCCCAGGTCAAGTTAACTGCCCGGTTGGGCTCAGACAGCTCTGATCCAATTAAACGGTCGTATTCGACATGCTGGCAGTGAGTCACCCGAGGCTGGCTTGGCCGGACATTTAGTCTGATATCAAGCAAATCAGGTTGTCGCTGGGAGTCATGAATAGATTATTATCGACTGCAGACTGCTGGTCGACCAAGCCAGCCGCAGTCGTACCCAACCAACGGGTCAACTCCGGAAAACCGTCATTATTGTCCTACAGAGTAGAAACTGGCACATGCTCGATTCACCTCACTACGAATCTGAATACCCCTCTCAACTGTTCGTCCACTGGATCCGCAGGCAATTTCAGTGACAGTACGAGTCCAGACAAAGCTGTTGCATAAATGATACAATAGATACAGCCTCGCTGCAAAGGTAACGTAAAAGAAACCTGAAAAGGGCGGTCAACAGCTGCCGGCCAATCGAAGACCACGTTTATACAATGCGCAGCCAATCAAAGCTTATAAAACTCGGCCAGCGGAAGCCGACCCACTTGCACAAGCAAAGAGTCCACCGCGGCGAATCCGGAGGTGGTTTGCGTGACAGTACGGTACGGCATCTGCTGGAAGCCATCCCATCTTTTCTCCCATAACACCTCCCCCTCATCCTTTCTCTTCATTCTTCCCCTTTGCTCATCCCACAGCCCAGTTTGCAACCACCGCAACCTCTTCTTCCACCCCCCAATCCATCTTCTCTTCCCATACAACAGATATCGTCAAGAGTTCCGCGCCGCCATGGCTTTCGTTGAGCTGTAGATTCCTCGCTGGGAAGCCTTCTCCCGGCTCCCCAGTCCAGCAGCTCCGATTATCTCCCATTTGACTTGACGATTTCTGTCCCTCTTTCGACGCAACCCCCCGCAGCGTCGGAATTGCCCTCTAGCATACTTACGGAAGAAGCACTTAGACGTCCGGATCGGGCGGAAAGGTGTTCCTGTGGCTATTGTTTTCAATCTCTCTTCTCCCTCTTTCCTACTCCTCGAACCCGACCCTGGCTCATATCTCCATTACGATCCGACACGGCTCTCCGATTCTACCAACACCCATACGAAGAAAATCAATACTACCGACACTCCGCAACTCTCCTTACCTCCCCGCATCCCTCTTATACGTACTGACGCAATTGACCAATTGCGGGTAACAAATTTTTATCCAAACTTTCCCCAATCGACCCCCCCAATCAAATCAACCCCTGCATATCTACCCCGGGAACTTTGACTATTATCTACTATAAATCAAACTTGCAACAATGCCGAAGACCATCCCATCCAAGAGGGCTATCAAGGGCACCTCAAGTCCCCATCCCAGCTCCGGGAAGAGGCCTAGCAAGTCAGTGTCTCTCGGCTCTGATCGGAAACGAAGAGCCTCCTCATCGACCGTCTCAAGTTTATCTTCGGTTACGTCAATGGAAGGCTTGAGCGACGAGGACGACGATCCGAATGATTCAGAAGATGCAGACGACGAGGACGACCAGCCAATTCTTCTCACCCCGTCTTATAGGAACCATAAGGCGGGGAAGTCAAACAAACGTACAACGACGAAACCCGTATCCGACGATGATAGCGAGCACGAAATGAGCGACGGTCCTGACTTGGATGATACCTCTGATGATGTTTACGCCGCTGTAGACTATATTAGTGATGGCGACGACGAAGAGCAAGATGTCGAGATAATGGAAGAGCTCATGATCCTCGAATCGGAAGACGAGCATGAGCTTTCGAGCACGGCAAACACCGGGGTCTCGGACGTTCATGACTGGGCTGGTCCCAGCGTCTTCAATGACGACATGATGTTCTCCGGCGCACCATTCTTTGACGAGCAGCAGCTATACAGTGCGATGGAGGCATTTGGAGAGACCGATGTAGCAAGTGAGACAGCAATGGAGACTCCTGTCCCGCGCCGGGTGCATTTCGAAGAGGACTCGGACTCGTCGTCCGACAGCGATTCCTACACCGAGGACGAAATCCCAGGTGATTTTCTCCAGCAGGACAGTCTCGACCCGCAGCTGCGCCGCATGATCGAAAGCGACAACAATGAGGTCGGGCGCCGCTCGTCTCGCCGACAGTCTGATGAGATCTACGCGGACTCAGACTATGGCCATCCCAACATCTACCATGTTGAGTCCGATGGCGCCGCTTCTGAGGGATCCTCCAGTGGTTATGAGAGTATGCGCAACCAACCGACCCGTGCTTTTGCTATGCTAACCCACCACAAGCCGACGATGGCGAGACTACAGATGAAGACCTCCCCCCTCCAGCCACCATCACCCACCCACGGTCCATACTCCGTCGCGACTCATCTGCTTCGTTGGCTGCAGCCATTGAGGAAAAAACCGAGCCCACTCCCCGACGAAGGAGAGGACCTCTTATGGGCACATTTGTCGCGGACCCTCATAAGCCAGTTGCCCTAGTTGACTGCACTGGCAAGCATCTTGTTATCATTCCCGCGTACGCATCCTCTCGCCATGACTGGCTTGAATCTGCGGCAACCAGCGTTTGCGGCACCGCGAACAACAGCCCACGAGCGACGACAATGCACCTTATCGACGAGAGCGACACTGACGCTCTCATATCGCCGAACATGGACTTTAGCCCGATGTTGGCGTCCAGCGCCAACCTAATGATGACGGCGCTCGGCAATGACATTGCACCGGGCGGTCAGGTCATGGGTCCGCCGGAGGCCTTCTATCCGTCTCGCGATTTTGCAATCGACAGTTCTTTCGAGGAGGACGATGAAGATGAAGACCCTGAAGGTCATTTGAACGTCGATGACTTTATTGACTTTGGTGACGGCTCATCGGATGAAGGATCCGACAAGGAATCCGACGAAGAAGCCATGGGGTCCCCAATGACGGCAGCGGCAGTGGGCAGCACAAATGGGACCCCGACCCCGAATCGTGGGGCCGACCCGCAACAAACGAACAGTGCGGAGCGCTTCCTGAACCACCTCGACCGGGGAATTGTGACGGCGTTCCGTCGCAATCACAATCGATACCAAGCGCTACTGCGTCTTCCACAGCACCGAGAATTCATGCCGGCCAACTCACCCTCCCGCCCAGCAAGTGTTTTCCGACACGCTCGTCATGCAGACCAGCGCACGCCCACAAGGAAACGCAAGGCCAGTGGAAATGCAAGTGGGGAAGCGGTGCGGCGGAAGCTGATGAACGCTCAGCGGCACAGTCAGGTACCGTTTTAAGCATGGCGTATTAGATAGATCATGTGGCTGCCTTGGCTTGTTTGAAGTGTACAGGGATCAGGGCTGAAGGGACTGCGGAGGAGTCCAACGCAGGCCCAAAAGTTTGAGTTTGATGACGAAGGCTATGAATTTCTTTTCTCTCTTCTTTGTTTTTTCTACTTGTTTGTACCTGGAGTCGGAGTGGCTTTCGGGATATACCATACCTCATCTCTGTTGCAGACACGGCTAGTTTGTATTTTGTGGATATAGCAATCAACTACTTACATATCGACTTCCATTGGCTGGTCTCGGCTAAAATAGCAGCCCTCGAGCAGGGAGAAGAGCTGAGCAGGATCTGTTGAGTCGATCTTCTGCAGAGGTGCAGACTGCAGAGTGACTGACCAGCGTCCAAGCGGTTAGCACTACACCACACCACACCACCAACCACTCAAGGACTCAGGGACCGTCCCTGGACCAGGCACCAGCCTGGAGCAATCAATCCCGATGATCGCTCTGCCTATCACAGCTGGCCGAAATATTAATAGCCTGGCGAGACGCTTCTGCAGGGCCGGCGGCTAAAGCCAGTGAGCAGTGATTGGTGGTGGCTTCGCGCCGGCAGTCTTTCGCAACGAACCAGTCCCTTTGACCCTGAGGAGGCTTGAATCTGCGACAATGGCGCTTTCATCTTGTCTTACCTGCTGCTGGTTGTCAATGCAGCCCTTCGAATGTGACCCTGAGTTTGCTGTGGGGGCACTCTAATGCCTTGTGGTTGGCGCCGCCTTATAAAGACCCTTGGCCGGCCCCCAGCTGTTCCTGGCGGTTTCCCTTCTGTGTGCGTTTCCATTCCCTTTTCTTTGCTTTCACTCCTGCCTGCAGCTTCCTTTCTGTTCGACAGACACTCGTTAGTCTCGTCCTTCCTTTCCCAGTCTTTCCCGACTCTGTTCTTTGCTTCTATATCGCTGGCCTCGATATCTTGTCTCATCCATTCATTCTTTCATCATGAAGACCACTTCTTTGGTCTCGGCCTTTTCCCTCCTGGCCACTGCCCAGGCTACTGGCTTGGTATGTTGTCCCCTCTTGGCTATATGACCGTTACTAACAGCTGCAGTGGTGGGGTAGTGACGAGTGCTATACTGCCCCAGACAACACTGACAACGAGTGTACCGAGCAGCAGCAGACTGGCTTCAGCTGGGACAGCCTCGACATCGGCGACTTCAGCTCGTATGGTGGCCTGGACTTCTCTGGCTTTAGCTGCAGCAATGGCTTCGGTGGACTGCGGACTCGGACCTTCAATGTAAGTATCGTTCTGGCAAGGTTCTGATGTCGACTAACACCAGCAGGAAAAATGCATTACCGGAAAGATTGGCAAGGGTATCGAAAAGGCCTCGGCTCCATCCATCTCCTGCGGCGAGGACAAGGCTGGCTTCTCGATTGACAAGTTCCACCTCTTCACCTCCGTCGAGGTGGACGTCGTCATCTCCTTTGGCATGCCCGACGGCTCGACTTGCAAAAAGAACGCACAGTGCTCTTCCGCCGGTACGGAAGTCACCAACGACCAGTGCGGTGGTGCTACCTCTGTTGGCTTCGAGCTGCCAGACCACAGCGAGCACGACGACTGCGACCTAGGCATTGGAAGCATCGGCTTTCTTTGTGGACCAGGCAAGCCGACCTACACTCCTCCTGCTGAGACCGAGGTCGAGGAGACTCCGTCTGCGACTCCTACCCCAGTTGTCCCTACATCTTCCAGCATTCCCATCATCGGTGTTCCTACCCCGACTGGCTCCAGCCCTGTCACTTCGTCCATCACGTTGTCCACCCCTGTCGTCCCAGCTACCACTTCCTACTCGAGCGTTCCCGGCAGCAGCTCTGTGCCATTCACTCTCTCGACTGTGTACACCACTAGCGTGGTTACAGTCACGCAGTGCGCTTCTACCGTGACTGACTGCCCTGCCCACTCAACTTCGGTTACGACTTCGACGGTTGTTGTGTCCACCACCTGGTGCCCAGTGACTCCAACGGAGACCCCGTCTGTCCCCACTGACACTGAGGACGTTCCTCCACCCGCGGAGACCTCGCCATCGGATACCGCTGGTACGACCACCACGGTCTCAATTCCTGCTGAGACGCCCTCTGTTCCGGAAACCAGCACACCGGTTATCCCAACTAGCGTCAGCCCCGGATCGTCTTCCGTCATTCCTCCTCCCGAAGACATGACCACTACAGAGATTACCTACACGACCGTCACTTGGTGCCCAGTTACAGATACCGTCACCTCGGACGAGTCGACGTTCACCACTGTGACTACCAGCACCCTTAGCACGACGGTGATCACGGCAACGACGACCATTTGCAACCGCTGCACATTGACAGGCGTTCCATCCCCGTCAGAGACACTCACTGTTCCATCTGAGACTCCCGCTGTCCCTACCGACGACTCTGAGGTCCCAACGGAGACCCCTGATGTCCCTACCGAGGTCAACCCTACGACTACCCCAGAGGCGCCAGAGACTACGGAAACGCCCGTCCCTGAAGCTCCTGTTACCGAGGTCACCTACACCACAGTTACTACCTGCCCTGTCACTACCACCATCACAGACGGCGACTCCACGATCACTTCGACCTACACTACCGTCTCGACGGCCACAATTACCGAGTCAGCAACCATCTCTCTACCAACTGAGGTCCTCCCTACCACTACAGAGGTCCCTGAGACTACCTCAGCACCCCCAGTGCCCGAGTCAACTGTCACGGAGATCACATACACCACAGTCACTACCTGCCCCGCGACAACCACCATCACCAGCGGTGATTCCACAATTACTTCCACTTACACCACGATCTCTACGCAAACCCTCACCTCCACTTCCACCATCGCCGTACCCACTTCCGTTTCACCCGAGGAAACCTCTTCCACTCCGTCAGAGACAGAGACAGAGACTCCATCGATTCCGGTCCCCACGACCTCCTGCCCCAACGTCGTCCCCAAGTGCATCAACACCTGGCTCAACCTGATTCCAGACTGCAAGTCCAACAGCGACATCACCTGCTTCTGCCCCTCGTCCGATTTCACCGACAAGGTCATCTCTTGTATCCAGGCATGGGGAGCCGACGCCGACGAAGTCCAAGCTGCTCTTTCCTACATGACCGGTATCTGCGCGGCATACGTTCCTGAGAACCCCGGTATCATTACCAATGTCCCCACCACAATCACTCTTACCCCGCCTGCCGTTGCTACGCCCACAAACGTCAGCCCCGAGCAGACTGGCTCTGACTCGCAGTCTCCTGCTCCTACGACCGCCCCATGCACGACGATCACGTACTCGACGTACACCGTCACCGTCCCCCAGGTCGAGTTCTCGACGGCCACTGTCACCGAGACTGCCGGAACCGGCGTCAACCCGGTGCAAACGTCTACCATCGAGCTTGTTCCGCAACCTACCGCGGCGCCAACCTCTGACTCTGGAGCCGGCTCGACCACCGTCCCCAACCCCTGGACAGGAGGTACGACGACGCTCGGTACGAGCACTCCATACCAGACTGTGACGCCCTCGCCCACAGGCCCGGTGTTCACGGGTGCCGCGTCGCCCCTCCACCGACTCCCCAACTCGATGGCCTGGTCTTGGGTCATGGCACTGGCAGTGCCAGTTCTCGCACTCTGATTTCCCAACTAACTGAACAAAACAAGGCACACCCATCGTGCCCTTTTCTTTTCTTTCTTGCATCCAGTTCAAGATCTCCTGATTCGTTTCCTAAGCTGCTAATGTTTCTTTATGCTCTTCTCATCTGTCTATGTCTAATATGCTACACATACATCGCGCATCGCACCAATATATTGCCCGGGATAATACTTGGATGATGCTTCCTAGATAGTCGCTCGGCCACCTGACTGGTTTCCTTTTGCTTTGGTTGAATAATGCAAAGATGTAGATGTACATTATAGTGTTCAGTCCCACAAACAAAAAAGCTCACACACCTGAGCTGGAACTGATCCGCACGCCCCCGTACGGATACCCTACGCTATAATAGAGCCCAATCCCAAGCAAGCAAGCATAAACATACCGCGACTGGACACCGCACCTGCCCAAGTACAAGGAAACATCTAATAAGTTGCAAGCCTGAGAGCCTTATTTCGAGCCACGGTACGATATCCTTGAAGACTGAAAACTCTAAGCGCGTTACACACACACACACTCATTCACACCCACTCGGGTCCAGATAAGGTTGGCCGCCAAAGTCAGATATACTTCGTGTAGCTCTGTTATGTTCCATATAGGGCTGTAAAAAAAACTCTTAGCATCAAGTAATCCGATATGGTGTAATGGTTAACATCGCTGTCTCTCACACAGCAGCTCGGGGTTCGATTCCCCGTGTCGGAAGGATTATCTTTTTGTTTTGATTCTGATATTCAGCATGGACATTGCAGAATTGAAGTTTCTAGGGCTAGCTAGCATTTACTGAAGGGACATCGATCATCACATTGACATGGCGGGCGGAACTGCGTAGGCTGACGACTTACATCAAATTCAAGACGGAGTTGTGCAATGTGCGGTTCAGGAGCGGATGTACTCGCTGTGGCCTTGGAACCCGGCTCGTGTGTGCTGCTCCTTTTTTAATGAAATGAAAGCACATTATCCTTCTTATCTTGGAAGAATCATATCATCTCCTTGCTTGGTATATCATAACATCAAAAAAAAAGGAGCCGGCCTGTAACAAAAAGGTATTATTATAGCATCGTGATCATCGTAACAGCATTCATCGTCGACCATGTCCTCATGTCCCCGGATACGGCTCAATCTTCTTTTCGACAGGGGCCGGAGCGGAACTCTGACTGCCAGATCTGCCAAAAATGGACATTATTGACTTAGACCGAGTGGGTTTGATTGGCTCATTCTCGATTCCGCCAGGCCTCTCTTCGTTGGGTGTCTGCTCCCCAGAAGTGACTGATTTCGTCTTGGTCTTGGTCTTCTTCTCCTTTGCCTTCTGCGCCTCCTTGATACCTTCGCGGACTTCGGTCGTAGACGCTCCCTGTGGGGCCGTGGTAGTCAGGGTTTCCGTACTCCGGATCTGAGGCGTCGTTCCGGTTTCTGCTCCTGTTACCTCTGTTGTCCCGTCTGCGGACTCTTGATTTATTTTCTCGATTTCTTCTTCTGTGACGAGCCGCTCGTTCTCGAGACGGACTTCGCGACCGCGCTTGTGGCAGTACCAAAGGACGAAGAGAAGGACTGTGTGTGGTTAGCCATGTGCTGGCAATAGTGGATGACAGAGATCACTTACTGAACAGCGCCAACGACCAAAGAACATTCATCCCCAGCACGGCCGGGAACCTTGCCCGGAGAAACGCCATGATAGACCTTAACATGCCCACTATTGCAGCGGGCTTCCCGACCAACTCTTTCAGGCTGGGTACTTGAATGCCCATCTTGTTAGCAGCCGCCGCGGCCTTGCCAATGTTATCTACGTTGACACCGCTCTTACTAGCCCTCTCTGCAGCAACCGCGATCATTTCCGGAGCAAGAGATTCCGTCCAGCGTTCGGGGAGCTTCTCAATGAGCTTTTGTAGGAAACTGGGTAGATTGCTGTAGGTGTCTTGCAGTTGTTTGTTGCCATTTGTAAGAAGCATTTCGAGGTCGTGGTATGCGGTCGGCACGCCGTTGATGAGATCTCTGAAGATGAGCTTAAACTTGCGGAGGAGCTCTTGGGTCTCATCTGAGATGGAGAAGACGCGGTTGTTGTCTGCGGCAAGGTTGAGTTTGTCAAGGATCTCGGTCATGTCGGCGTTTTCGCGTTGGGTTTCGGTCTCGGATGAGTCTGAAGGTTTCGAGGAAGTAGTGTCGGTCTCTGGGAGTTGCGGCTCAGGTGCCTTTAGAAAGAAAGGTAGTATTAGCATGGCTTCACCACTATGGGGTAAGAGGACCAGCAGCGTGGGAACGGCATACCTTCTTCTCGCTCTTCTTCCAAATCATACTCCAGGGCCTTCTCTTTTTCTCTGGACTTTTTGACCGTTCTGATGCAGACTTGGACTTGCCCTTCACATTTTCCTTGTCCTTGCCATTCGCCGGAGGTTCTTCCGTTGTAGTAACCGCCAGCGCGGTACCGTTCCCTGAAACCGTGGGCTCTAAACCCGCCGCCGACTTCCGCCGCTCCTGTTCTCCCAACTCTTTTCCAAACTCTTCCGCCGGCGACAGGGGAGTCTGTTCTTGCGGTTTAGGTCTGGGAGGCAATGCTGGGCCCTGGTCGCTGTCATCGATTGGCGCTGTTACTGCATCCTGTGCCGTTGAAGGCGCATCTGCTGTGACATTTCGCAGAAAGGCCTCGTCTTCTGGCGTCAGAACAGGGTCGTGAGATCTGCTCCGCTGCGTTTGGTCTTGAGACTCTTGGGTTGAGTCTGTATTTGTGGTGGCGCTGTTACTGGTTTTGCTCTTGAAGAAGCTGTTGAGTTGTTGCATCTTGAGGGTGCTATCTCATAGCTGGGCTTGGAGGATAGGAATGATAGACTCTGGATCAATAAAGATTATGCGGAATATGTCCCCTGCAGATTGTTCAGATGTCTAGGATCCAGGTTTTAAACCCAACGAAGACTGTCGGTCGATCTGAGTTGAGCTGGCCGTGTGACGCTGAGCGATGATATCACTCTCTAGCCTCATCCCTCAGGTGTCAAAGCTAATGTCCCCACTTTAGCCACTGCACCGCCACTCTGGTAATACAGTAAAACCTATCTATAAGCAATTAATTCAGACCGCAATTTTTGTTGCTTATAATGGAGAATTGCTAATATGGAGGGCACTTTCTAGCCTTCTAATTGGCTATCCTTGCTATAAGCAAGTTTATTAGGGACAAAATCTGTCAAATAATTGCTTATACCTGGGTATATGCACAGAATGGGGCTCTCTAATTGGCTCTTCTGGGCCCACTTAGCGCGATGGTTACAGCCAGGTTGCTTATAGATAGGTTTTACTGTATCTATCAATGCTTTTGATTGGTTGAACTCTACTGTCCGTATGTTTATCGGATTGTAGAGTGGACACGATCTCCATCGATGAGATTGAGCCTACTCACCCAGTGAGACCGATTTCTTATGAAGATCGTTGGGTAAGCAAGGATAGTAAGTCGAGGCAGATGTAAAAGGATGAGTTTACATCTTAATTGAGTGGATGGCAAGGCGTGATAGGGGTTCTACTGGTATCACGACTAGGCCATGGCCCGATATGTACTACCTTGATTTCATCCAACAGTATATCCAAGTAATTAAATCGAGCACTATTATCCCATGGTCTCAACTGATTCTTCCAGATGCTAGGTACAGCCTCAGACTACCCACAGCTGCACAAGTACCTCAGACAATGATAGGTATAGGCCAGCTCTTAGCTCCGATTCGTGCTTTTGCTCCGAAATAGCATCATCATGCAGCACCAGCACATCCCACACATTGATAAACCAGTGATCTTCTCAAATTGAGTCAAGGCGACAACAATAACATCAAAGCCCGGCACCCAAATTGTGATCAGGTCCAGCAATAAGGATAAAGAAGACGGAACAGGAGATGGCCCCGCGCTACCCCACAGTAGCCATCATCGGCGCCGGCCCGGCAGGGATCTCAGCCCTAAAAGCGCTCCACGATGAGAAAGCGTTTGGCAAGATTCGTGTCTTTGAGAGAAGAGACACCGCCGGCGGGACATGGAATTATGATGAAACCCCCCAGAGGTTCCCGGGGACGTATTCAAGCGTGGATAGCCTGACTCAGACACCCTCTACGTTCCCGTACACGACATCGCCCGTGCTTCCAACAGATGAGACGATGCCGACGGCGATCTATAGCTGGCTAGACACGAATGTGCCCGCGATTTTGATGGCCTTTACGCACACGTCCTTTCCGGAGGGGAATTCCACTACATCGGTGGAGCGATATGGGGTTGGGAATGTGACGAGGCCGTGGCATGTTGTTGCAGAGTATCTTCTTGACTTGGTGGAGGGGTATCAGGAATTTATCTCTTTTAAGACCAAGGTTGTTTCCGCCGGAAAAACAAAGACCAACAAATGGAAGCTGACCCTCAGACGGCCAGAAGTCGTCGAAGGAAAAACCAGCGACTCGTGGTGGCAGGAGGAATTTGATGCGGTGATCATCACTACAGGACAATATAATGAGCCGTTTCTTTCGAATATCCCTGGATTGAAAGAGACTGTCAAGACTCATCCTGGTGCGCTGGAGCATGTGAATGCGTTTCGGTTGCGGAAGGATTATGTTGGCAAGAGGGTGGTGGTTCCTGGAGGGAGTTTTTCAGCAAGTGACGCCGTGGGAGATGTATATACGATCGTGCGAAGCCCACTATATGTGTCGCAAAGCTCTCATAGCCCGTATATCACAGAGATATGGAACTTGCCGAACGTCAATGTGAAGCCGAAAATCAGCCATATTCATGGCCAGGACGCTTCCAGACTCAAGCTCACGTTTTCAGACGGCTCTCAGCTGCAAAATGTCGACAAGATCATTTTCGCGACTGGATACCGGTTCTCATTCCCGTTCTTATCGGACGAGCCTATTCTCAAAGCCCACCGAGTACCGGGGTTATACCAGCATGTCTTCAAAATCGGCGACCCATCATTGAGTTTTCTTGGCCTCGTCAGAGCGCCTTTGCTATTCCGAATGATGGAGTACGAGGCTGTGGCCGTGGCTCGGTACTATGCCGGCCGTGGAAGCGAGCTACCTGATCGAGATGAACAGGACCGATGGGAGGCTGAGCAGATAAAGGTCAAGGGCGATACGTATAAGTTCCATGATGTGACGGCAGAAATGAAAGAGCACATGGACTTCTTGCGTGGCCTAGCTGCCCCCCCAGCTGCCGGGACCGACGCATATGAACTGCCCCAGGTTTCCGATGAGTGGCTGGAAAAATCATTCTCAGGGTTTCTGCTAAAGAACGATTATTGGGGTAGAGTGAGGCGAGAAGCAGAAGCCAAAGTATAAGTTAGAAAGTATATAGACCTTTAGATCTCCAACCCTTCAAAGACCAGACTTCATCAAGAGCACCGGCTATAACCTCGCAAAACCGTATGCGACACTCAACCAACTCAGTATCAGTAACATTATGTCCAAACTCTGGATATTTTTCAGCCCGTATCAAAGCAAGCCACTTCCCATATTGCGCATGCTGCGATTTGATTGGATTCAACCGCAGATCCTCAACACGATTGTATGCAACGGCAACCCGCTTCAGAGATGGTAGACGAGCGACCTGCGCGCAAAGCACCGCCCATGACAGTTGATCGCCTAGAGGGCCATTGCGCACGTACAGCGGTGCGGGGTAGAGCCGCAAGTACCGTATGCTGTTGCGGGCAGTCTCGGAAAAGCGATCGAGGAGGAAGGTCAGTGAAGTGGGATTAAATGCGAAGCCGAACGCAACGCCAGAGAAGAGGACTGGAAGTGCCTCATGGTAAATGTGATGGTTTGTGGCTAGAAGGGCGACTGGGAGGGGTAGTTCTGGGTTGCGGCTGTACTTTAAGCTCAGCCTGGGTTGGCGAGAAGAAGCCTTATAAACCGCAGCTTGGTGGGTGGTGTGGCCCCGCTCGACGGTGACTTGAATGAGCTCTGGCCAGCTTGAAGTAAACGAAAAGGCGTATCGGTAGATGATGAAGCGGATCTCAGCGGGCAGAGAGAGGAATGCTGACCGTCGAGTAGCGGAGTGGCTCCAGCTCGACTCAGTGATGGTTCCAGACTCAGTGTCGGAAAAGCAGACGGTCTCAGACTCGCTGCTGCAAAGAGAGATAGCATCAGGTTCATGCTGAGTCTTTAGACGCTTTGCCTCCATGGTGACGGCGTGCTCGGCGGTGGATGGTGGATGACGCTGCGAGGGTTGTGAGGCTGGAGTTTCGCAAACTTACATCCCGGACCACTGCCTGCAGCCTCATCCTTTCCCTAACTGGGAATGTCAGGCAGCGCCCGTGATAATTGGGTAACTGGGATTCATCTGACTCAAACGAAGCAGAAAACGTGCCTCCTTATATACAAGTACCTGTCTAAGCCACCACGGCGTCTAAGACAAAAGATAACTTTGAAGCCAGCAAGAACGCTTAACAACAAAAAGGAAACTGGCCGGGGGCAAGACTCGAACTTGCATCCTTGGCAATCGGCCTCAAGTATTGTTTGTAGGTACCAGTAGTGACACTGCTCATATTAAGCAGTGCCTAGGGAACCTGATAGGTATGGGACCATTAAGCTACCTGAAAGGCTATGCTATTACTACTGCTACTGTTAAGAGTACATTATACTCATCTAGCTTCCACCAAGCTTGTGTCAGCTATGTAGGTCACGATTGTATCATAATTGGACCATAAATGGATTTGTTCACCTTGAGTAAGTTCAAATCTACGAAGCAAACTGCTTATAACTTTCAATAGTTTGGTGTGACCTGGTCGAAATATTATATTCGTCTCCCGGCGGCCACTTCATTCCAGGCAGTAGGTTAAGTACCGTAGCAAGTCAATGAGAGGAGATGGTACAAACGTACAGAAATGGACGGTGTTAAGATGGCTGGCAGTCTCTTTTCACTTAAACAAACCAGAACACAAACCAGAGTCGAGAACGGGTATTGGGAGGCGCGGTGCAGAACGCAGTCAACGTAAGCAAGTAGGCAGACAAGCAAGTATGGCTTCTGTGCCGTCGGCCAGCTCGGGAGTAGTGAGCGAAATGACATTGGATGTTGTTCTGGCAATCTGGTTTGAACGATGTGCTTTGAAATTGATGAAGATTTTTTTTTTTCGGATTTTCGTTTCCTGGATGTCGTCCATCGTGCGGATTCCGAGGAAATGCTTAGATTCTAGTAGGAGCAGGAATGTCAACGTTGAATATGAGCCCCAGTAGGTATAAAGGCCGTTACCTCATATCCCCAAGATCATCCATATGATTGCACATGGCAACAAACAGATCAAAAAAGAATTTGTGCCCCATCTCCATCTCAAACTGCATGGTCCCACTGCGCTTGAAGATATCGCGGGTCCGAATGACCATGGACAGGTAGTGAGCGCGCAGTCGGTACTCTGAGTCCGGAGTATTGTCGTATGCGTACCGCGCAGACCGGAGGATGATCTCGATTGGAATCCCAGTTTGCAGGCCCTGCTTGCGCAGAGCAAGGTCCTTGAGTCCGCCGAGGCCATACTTTTCCGCTGCGCAGTACACGGCAGTATCCCGGAGAATGAGATCTCCCACTCCAGAGTGGAAAATCGTCGATTGACTTAGACTGGTGCCGCCGGGGTGGTGGACATCCTTGAAGCTCTCGAGTTCCCACTTCCTCTGGCTCTTGTTACGTTGCAAGCGCGGAGTGTAGTCACCATTATACAGGAACTCTAGAACGCAGGATATGACTTCTGGTTCTCTGCGTTTTGTTATTACTGCTAGTCACACGGAGATGAGGATGAGGGTATACACACTCGTCTGGCAAGACCACCGCCTTGTTCACGCTTCCAACTGGAAATTGATCCCTAAGTACTGAGTCAAAGTAACGAGACCGGGACAGAATATTCTCGTGAGCTACAAAAACACGCTGATCCTTGCTCACAATCAACGTAACTATGGGACTGGGAAGCGAGCTGACACGAAAGTTAGCAAGGATACGTTATTATAACGCGTTAGCTCACTCATCCATCGAACTCTCCAACGACTCCTGCATTTTCATCTTCATCTTCGCATGTCCATCGAACGACTTCCTAGAGGCCTTGGTGGGCTTGCCCACCTTGTCCCTCGAGAAAAAAGAGCGTTTGACAGCCATGGTGTTGTTGTCTATGCTTTCCATCCACTTGGTCAAGAACGAGACGAGAGACAGCCAGGTGTAGAGGCAAAGGAGCGACAGAAGGAACCAGAAGAGGGGGAAAGAGCGGATAGCGTAGTCGAAAGCAAACGACGTAGCCGATTCACGCACGTTACATGGGAAGAGCCCTGGGAGCCTTTCCAAGACAAGATCCGTCTCGTAGTTGAAGGCGTTCATTGACGAAAGCCGACTACTGATGCTCGAGAAGGAGCGGAGCCCTGGAAAGATAGCTTGCGCGGACGTGCATCTACCTATTTCGTCGAGAAATAAGATGAAATGCTCGCAGCGTGGATTGTCGACTCTGTGAAGCGTGGGGAAAGAAGAGGAGATAGTACGAAGACGGGATGACGAGATATAGGCAGACGCGCTATCATGTGACGCCGATAGGCAGTCATGTGTGACCGTGACTGAGTGATTGGAGGCTGAGGGTTAGTTGCTCTGATATACATAGAGGACCGTCCAATGAGCGACTGAGACCTAAGCAGGGCGGCTATGCTGCAGAGTTGGAGTCATAGGGCCAAGGCCTATAATAAGCTGAGATAGGAATACTCCGACATAGTATGAGAGACTATCAACAAAGCTCTTACTAGTCTAAACGGATGAATAACGCAATGACATCAGGTCGCAATGTCGAAAGGCCACAGACTCCGAGAGTAGCCTCCGGCAATTGAAACATGCACCGCAAGCAAGATGACTTACTGGCCACGGAGCTCCAGCAATGATAGGAAAGAGAATGGTGGGAGCTTGCTGAATAGAAGAATACAAGCTCCGACCAGGTATACATTACACTAGTAGAAACACCCACAGCACCACATGCAATATATACCCACTAGATAGGGAATCAAGATCTGTCTTGACGGATATTGCCTGGCTGATCATGCCAGGCTGCGGAACCCGCAATATCATCCAGCGTCGAGAATAATGGCAGAACATAAACAACTCATGCTTGATCATGACTTGACGTCTAGAACCGTCGGCCACAGCATTTGACCTGTGGTATAGTAGATATTACCCGGTCCCCAAGAAGAACATAGATAATTAGGCAGCCTTCTTGCGTCCACGCTTGGGCTTTGTAGCGACAGGCTCAGCTTCGCTGTCCTCGGCGGTCGCCTTCTTCCCGCGTTTTGGGGCAGGCTTTGTATCTTTGGCCTTGCGACCGCGCTTGGGCTTCGGGTCAGGTGAGTCAGGCGAGTCAGGCGAGTCAAAAGCGCTATCGCCGGAGTCAGACTCAGACGAGACCGAGGGTACATTCTTCGGATAGCCAGTGGGCTTTCTCCGGGGTCTCTTGGGCGAAGCAGTTTCCACATCATGGTCGTCATCATCCACCTGCAGACGAGTGCGCTTCCTAGCCTTAGCCTTCGAGACAGGGGTCTTCTCCTAAAGAAGAGTCAGTTGTTCGGAATACTTTACAGTTTGCCCACAGGCCGTAGAGTGTGTACGTACTTCGTCTGCACCTTTGGCTTTCTTTGCCTTCTTTGCGGACGTCTTCTTCTCTTCGGCTGCCTCTTCTTCCTCGTGCTAGTTATGAGTCAATTACTCTGCTTATTAACTACCGGTGGGGAAATACACGTACCTTGTCTGCGTTCTTGGACTTCTTCGACGGAGTCTTTACACGGAAGCCGGTGCTACCAGGTACATTCATTTCGGGATCCTGATTAATATTAGCTATCCGGTCTTGCAGGACACATGGAGATAAATAGAGAGTAAAACTTACACCATTCCAGTCCTCGTCGTCAACGTGACCCTGTTTCACAGCCTTCGCGATCTTATCCTGGAACTCAGCCGGGATCTCATCATAGCCGTCAAGCAGGTCGAGATCCGAGTCGTCGCCTTCGCCAATGGCATCAACGATATTGGAAATGATTTTGGGCGTGACGCAACCCCTGTAGTTCCAATGCCAAATGAGCTACATACAAAGCCAGACTGAAAGGCCCAAAGGCTGAGATTAATGGAATAAGTGAACAAATCATACCAATGTCTCCAGAACCAGGATTGGAAATTTCCGGTGTCGACCCAGGTGCCTAAACGCAGCTCATCTTTCTTGATTTTGACCTTATTGACTTTGCATTCTCCGTTTTGGCAGCCTGCGCGGCCCGTTTTAGCCAGTTCTGTTATATGTTAGTGATTCTTTATCTTAAAAAAGGCGGAGGCTCTTCGCCTTACCAACGCGGTACGGCATGTTGACACTACGTCACCAGCGCCACGGGGTTTTTACTCAAACAACGGAGAACTGGAAGAGAATGAAGCCACGAAAGAAAAAAAGAAGATAGTCGGAAGCTTTATGGAAAGAGCGGATTGAATGGATGAAAAGAGTGAAAGGGAGATTGAAAGAGATGGCCCGGGGGTGAAGAGTGTGAAAGGGTGGAGGTTGCAGACGGGAACGCCGACCACGTCCGCAGAGAGACGAGTCGCCGACAGGAAGGGCTGTTTGCTGCCACCCTTTATTACAAGTGACATACTTATTGCTTTGACCTTAATTCTAGATAGCGCTACACAGAGTATAAAGTTAAAGTAAAAATTGAGTTACTTCGTGGGAATTAAATACAGCATGCCCAAACCATCAAAACATATAAAAGCACTTGCGTTGCGCAATCTTGCTGTACAATTTAGACCATGTCTCCCCGGTTATAGTCATTGATACCGTCGGGATGAGACCTCGATAAAAGCCTGTTCGATAGGTAGATCACACTTCTCGCTTCAACAGAAACCGAGTTTCATGAAATGACCACTCTCCTTCAGCACGAGCTGCTCGCGAGACCTTTTCGTCCAGTCCAATAGAGCATTTGGGGATACCCTGCCTCTTGGATATGCACCCAACTTGGCGAGTCGTACGGCAATGCTATAAGCTTACGACTCGTCTTGAGCTAAAGTGCCTTCTTCACGTGAGACAGGTAGAACCTAAACCCCTCAGACTCAGGTAACGGTCGAGTAGGCCATATATATAGGCGCTGGCTTGTTCGTATGCTGGTGTATCTCTGTTTTGTAAGGCTGATATATCCGTCGTACACTGCTGTATAGGTGAGACCTCCTTGGACTCAAGAGCGGTCGCTGGAAGATCATGTTTGATAGCGCCAAAATCCAAAGACCAGGAAAGAGACAACGACAGTATTCAAACTTGCCACCCAACCTGCCATATATAAAGCCAAACAGTATGCTGTATAAGTGCATCTTGATAGAAGGGTGGTGCTCAGAGACTTCCGACAATCATGAAAGTCTAACAGATGGACAAACATGCCGTACCTGCTACGATCCCATCCGATTGACGAGACCTGCCTCAAGCTTTTCAAGAGCGCCAACATGCTTCTGCAACATTACGACACCACCCAAGCTGAGACGAGAGCAGAATGCAGATGCTAGGGAGCCATGTTCAGCATTCTCAGAAGTATGGTCGTGATGCTCAATCATGCTTCTCGCGTCCTGAATGGCGTTGCGTAAATGTTCTGGGCGAGTAGAGCCAGGGACGTAGTTCCACACTAGAACATCCTCGAGGCCACGAACGGGCTGTTGAAGAGCGCGTATAATAAACCTGCGGGTCATGAGGAACACCTTCTCCGTATATTGAGAAGCTTCGTTGCCTCTGCTCCCATCGGCAGCAAAATGTTCGTAGCCGGCTTCATCTGAGAAAGCTAAGTATGAGATAGAGATGAAAATACAAGCGTAAACTCACTATAGAAGGGATTCTGGACAAGAACAAGCCCCATTATAGACACCAGGATCTGCAATATGGTAGACTTCTCTGGTGACCACCTTTCGTCAAGATCTTGGGTCGGCCATGTATTGAGAAGGCTTAGGCAGATCCTACCATCCTCAGACAGGTTAGGATTAATAGAGCCTTGCCCAGATGCCCAAGAGTGGAAGAATGCCGAAGGAGGCGAGGTAGGAAAGCTTGAGTTGAAGTGCATGTCAATCACGTAAGGCGCATGCTCATATGGGGTGTCTTTCGCGCCGATAAACATTATTCGTACAAGGTCCATCCTGGATTCCCATGATCTCACGAAGATATCAGGCGGTAGGGAAGAACGAAGAATGTCAAACTCTTTGCAAATGCGCTTCATCCGTTGCGCGGATAGATCAGACCTAATCTCGTTTATAAAATGATGGTCAACAGGGGGTAATGTATCTAGCACAGTAAACCCGGGAGGAGACAACGTTGGCATAGGTAAGCAAAGGATGGGCGGCAGGGCGGGACTCGTAGACTCTGAGGTAGCCTTGCCGCCAATGACAAAATCTCCCTCACAAGGCGCTGATGAATTCTCGAGACGTATTTCCGAAACCGTTGTTACTAGTTCACTTTCCTCTCCCCCAATCTTGAGCTCGCTCTGTTGCGTAGACACAAGCCCATAGTGGTCATATACGTCATCACTAGACTCTTCAGTAATCCACTCATTGCTAGTGCTTGCAGCAAAAGGATCCTCGCCTTCATATGGCTCCTCAGATGTATCTTGTATGTGGGCAGGCAATGGCCCATGATGCGAAAAGACCATCAGAATCCTCTCGAGAGGAACTTGAACATCGCGACATCCGTTGGCACCCGGAAATCTAATTGTAATATTGCCGTTGGGATTCCTCCCAACTATCATGCCAAAAAAGTCATTCAAAGGTGTATCTTCGTCATTGTGCATGCTATACCGCCGACGCAAAGTAGGCGGACGTATCGTAGTCGTATTTTTGAACCACTCGCAGGATAGAAGTGCGGACTTCGTCGACTGCAGATATGACGACACATCGGGAAACGGACTCGCATCGACAAAACCCATGCGGCGGGTACCGGGCATTTCAGGCATATCACGCGTTGCTGAAGAGACAACCGATTGACTGACTGACGTCGGGGCAACGATGACTAGTCCACCAAGATCTTTCTCGAAAGCAGGAAAAGTGGCTAGCTCATAAGCAGACACGTTTGCGACTGCGTCACACAGCTGACCCAATGAAGAAGCAGGTTCGAGCGATTTTCCACCATCAATTAAGTTAACATTGGTATTCTGATACCAGCGGACGGAGGCTGTTCGCTCTTGACTGTCGACTGTCTGGACGACACCAAGCTGTTGAATATGTAGCGTCTCGTTAAGACGACCACGGCCAAAGTGCGGTGTTGTATGTCTGTGGTTGGTACCAAAATCGACAATGCTGACACTGTCCTTCAGAGCAACCAGGTCTCCGGGATATAGTTCATCGTCGCCTGCGTCACTTGGGTGTAGGGCAGTTGCAGCTTCAGTGGTACAGCTGCCGTCTTGCCACTGTACAACGACCTCTGTTTTGATAGAGACTATTTTGAAAATATTCAAGTCATACCCAAAGCTTTGGTCCGTAGGTATGTGGCAAACCCCACGATACTTCGTTTCGGCAAGTGCAGGGTCCCGGAACCGGACTCGCTGACCGATATCAAGCACGGAATCACACCTCCCTACAGAGGAAACCTGGCTTGATGATTGTGTGAAGTCACAATTCACAGCATTTCCCCGCAATGAAGATACTCTCAGCATCTCGTCAGCGGGGCCATGATCTTCAGGCCCGTCAGCAAACACGTTGGGACATTTCCAATGTATACGGATACCCTTTGCTGGCGTCGCTAGAACGTAGCCCTGAACTAGTGCCCCCGGAGGTCCGGGGGGACGATCGGTCCTGCTGAGATTCGATCTTTCAAGAAAGACCGAATCGCCAGCGTAAGCCAAATCAGTTTCCGAGGTCCATCCGTACTTCCCGCTCCCCAAGTTACGGTGCTTCGCATCCATTTTCGATAGCGCAGCAGTAGCCTCAGAGATAGAGATCTCTAGCGCGTAAGGATCAATAGGAGACGCAACACTAGAGTCCGGGAGGAGCAGAACGACGTCGTTCTCAACTTCCTGGATGATGCCCAACTTCTGGCGGTAGACGATATAATCACCTTCTACGAACTCTTCGTCCTTCCGGAGCTCTGAATGCGGAACGTCATGGATCAATAAAGAGCCAGTAGTCTCAGAAGCAGAAGGACTCTCGAATCCTTCATAAGGTTTCCCCGTAAACTCCACTGGAAGATAGTCTCCGGTTACAGGATCGCGTGGCCGATAGATGATAGGTTCGAGAGTAGATTTCGCTGTTGTGCCAATAACCATGCCACTCATTGAACCGGTCTCGCTTTGATCGCGCTTCACCATCTCACCAAGCTCGTGGGCACGATCAACAAGTTCGAGATCATTCTCATGGACAATAGAGCTGCCTTGAGAAAACCGGATAAAGACAACAAAAACGTACCCTTTCGGCGGCTGATGGCGTTAGAGAGCGTCAAGCTAGAGAGGTTTCCCGACCTACTGTTGATGTAGCCAGAAGAGCATCTACTTCGTCTTTTGGAACATCCATAAAATCGCCGGTAAGAATATCCGCTAGCAGATTAGGCTCCTGATGCTTGGGCAATGTTAAGTCCGCAGCCTGTTGATGAGCATGAACTAAAACGCAGGTAACGTACATCATGAGGGCTTCTCTATTTGCAGCATCAATTCAGCGCATCTAAACATTCTGCGTAACTTACAAGGACATGCCCTATCAGAGACGGGTTGGATTTCAAATAGCAGACATCGCCGCAAAAGAACTGGACGAGCATGAGTCGGCATGAGTTTCATAGATTCATTTCCCCTCTCCGTGGTTACTCACCTTAGTTTGCGTCCCCGTTTGATATGTTGTAAGAGACGAATTACGTCCAGGATCCATAGAGTCGAGATGGCTGTTTTATATGAGCGGACGCAACCACAGCCGAGGTGACCGGGTGTTAGCAGTCGGCAATGTATCGATGCTGGCCGTATATATTATCTTGCTCACTCAGAAGCAGCTAAAACTAGTAATGATAGAACGAAAAAGATAAGGTGTTGGAGATTAGACTCAATACTTAGAGGCAAAGAAATCGGACACTTGGTTTGATATATGTAGGTGCCACGGGTATCTATGACTGTAAAATAGCTCGCTGGGAATATGGGAAGATGGACAATTGATTCGACTGCATCAGCAAGAAAGCAAATGCGAGAACAAAGAGCCCAGTGGCAGAACCAAAAAGACGAGACTTAAAGATTGCAAGAGTGGGAGGGAGATATGGCGATACCTAAGGGACATGCCCAGCCCACTCTGACTGTCACATGCAGGTCGCTTTGTCCACGACCAAGTATCAACCGTGTTACCGGCCCCGATCTCGAAAGTAGACGCAGTCATTCTGACTTTGACCATGGCAGGAAGCGAGAGTGACTGATGTATCAGAAGCCGTAGAGGCTGGCCAGACACACATCCTGTTGGTGGAGCAATCGCGGATGCTTAACCACTGACGATCTGACCCGCCAGAACCATCAACTTTTTGCTCCTCCATCATCGCAGACATCACACGCAGCTAACACAACCTGTTACTGTAAATCTACCTAAGCGTTTTGACTGGGACTCTGCGGTTCTCTCCGCAGCGCCAGACGTTCGATCTGAAGTTTCCCCCTCGAGCTCGGACACCGAGATCTACGCGACTCCGGCGCAACCCTGTTCCAACACTTGTACCAGCATCTCCATCTCGCATTGGAACCGAAACACGAAATATAACCGCAGTCGCAATGTCAGAACCAGGCCCTAGCTCAATTCCCACCTCCGCCGACCCCCGCAGTCACCGCCCAACGAAGCGGCGCGCCGTGACCCCCCACAGCGAACAGGCGAGCGTTATTACCTCTCTCTTCCGTGACCCATCCGCAGAGATAAAACTTCCTTCGGCACCTTCACAAAGAACAGCCTCATCTTTGCCCGCACCGCCCGAAATAGTCGCGAATGTGCAGGGTTCGTCAGCTGGTGCTGGGTCGGGAGAATTTCACGTGTACAAGGCGAGTCGGCGGCGCGAGTATGAGCGGCTACGGCTTATGCAGGCCGAAGTCGATCGGGAGAAGGAGGGGTCTGAATGGGAAAAGAAGCAGGAGGAGGTGAAGAGGAAGGATGAGGAGAAGACGGAGAAGAATCGGCGGAAGAGGGAGAAGAGGAACAAAGCAAAGGCGAAGGGCGGAAAGAAGGGGAGTGCTGGTGCTGGGGCTGCTGGCGAGGGTGGGAAGGGCGATGAGATGAATGTTACGGAGGACGCCGTGGCAAATGGGGCTGGAGGTGATGGGGAGCAACAGGCGGAGGCGGCTACCGAGACGCTTGGTGTCATTATCCATGATGATTGAAGGACCGCCGAGGAGATGTACAACATGAAGATACCCATTGTAATTTTAGTCTAGGATGATCATACAAGTTGATAATCATGGCATTATGTACGCGTTTTTATTCCGTAACCTTAGATGTCTATTCGTCCCCACCTCCGGGGGCAGCCGCCTGCTGGCCGGTCTTAGCACTGCAGATATCGTCAACACGAAGCAGCAGGCATGCGGACTGCTAAAGTTAGTGATAGCACATATGTAAACAAGGAAGATGCTAACCTCGACAGCCGTCTTGATGCTCTGAAGCTTGACGGCTTCCGGCTCCCAAACGCCATACTCCTTCATGTCAACCAAAGCGCCAGTATCACCATCCAGACCCCATGTGGTTTGGCCCTCAACGTGCTTAGCCCTCATACGGGTGAGGACTCGGATGGGGCTAGCTCCAGCGTTCTGTGCTAGTTGTCGGGGAATGACTTCCATCGCATCAGCAACAGCCTTGTACGGCCATTGTTGAACACCCTCGATAGACTTGGCTAGCTGGCCAAGTCTAACGGAAACAGCCATCTCGATGGCGCCACCGCCAGGGCACAGACGGGGGTGGAAGATGACGTTCCGGGCGACGGACATGGCGTCCTGGAGGTTACGCTCGATCTCGTTGATGATGTCCTTGGACGGACCGCGGAGAAGGATTGTGCAAGCCTTAGGGTTCTGGCACTTCCTGAGGAAAGTGAAGTACTCGTCACCGATCTTCTCAATCTCGAAGAGACCACATCCAGTACCGACATCGGACTCCTGGATATCGTCTACACGGTTGATGATAGTCGCACCCGTGGCTCTGGCGATACGGTTGTTGTCTGTTTTCCGGACTCGGCGAATTGCTGTGACGTCGGCCTTCATCAAGAAATGTTGCGCAAGATCTAAAACAGTTAGGAACAGCTTTGATTGCCAGTAGCATGGACGACGTACCAGAGACACCCTTCTCAGTGATGACAACGTCGGGCTTCAGAGCCAGAATGGCGTCACACATGTGCTTGACCTGCTCCTCCTCAATCTGCAAGATGCGGTTCCAGTCGTCCTCCTTCGAGATTTCAATGTTTGTCTGTGATTCACCCTTCTTGTACTCCAACGGACAATCTAGCAGGATGACTCTGGGGTTCTCAATTCTTCTCCGCATCTTGGGGTGGGTAATATCCTTGTTGACCATCACACCATCGATAACCTCACTGTCCTCAATCTGACCACCGGGAATCTTCTCTATACGAGCGTACCGCTTGATATCGACCTCCCGCTTTCCACCGCCAGCATCGAAGGACACAGTACGGACTGCCTTCAGCGCCAAGTCGCACATCAGATCCGACCACCTGGAAACAAACTTTGTGCCGATGGAAGACTTGATAAGAGTGTACATAGCATTGTCATCATCGATATCCACGGGGAGCGAGACTTCCTCAACGATAGCAAGGGCGTCGGCGAGGGCACGTTTAAAGGCGGAGATAATGACGACGGGGTGAATGTTACGTTCGAGTTGAGGGAGGGCCTGAGCGAGCATTTCACCGGCTAAAAAGTCAGCATGGTTCCAAAGGGTAGCCAGCAGGAGCTATGAAATACCGAGGATGATAACGGTGGTTGTTCCGTCGCCGACTTCCTCGTCTTGTGTACGACTGAGTTCAATCATGCTCTTAGCGGCGGGGTGAGACACTTCGATTTCTCGGAGAATAGCGTGTCCGTCGTTGGTAAGAACAATTCCTCCCATAGGATCCAGAAGCATCTTCAACATGGCCTTGGGTCCCAGACATGACCGAATAATATCCGCAACTCTGAATCTGCGTTAGGACGGAGCGGGGTCCGCTGGAAAGTTCACGTACGTCTTTGCGGCAGTAATGTTGGACAACTGAGCTTTGCGACCGACCTGCCTCTCATTGGAGTTGGTGTCTGGGCCGTGTTAGCTCCGTATAGAAAAGGGGGACAACTTTGTTGGATAGCGTACTCATCACCACCACCGGAGCCTGCATTTTGGCGGTGTTTCTGAGGTATCAGGGGGAAAAAGCGTTTAGAGACACAGAAGGCCGCGGCGACAGACAGAGAATATCTTGTCAGGTAATGAGAGCGTTGAACAGCTGCAATCTGGGGTGTGAGGTCTGCAGTTGCTGTGCCCGCCTTCACCTCAAATTTCCAGCGCTGCTCGAAGTGGGATTGCGGACTGGAAGCTCACCGCCACTATGCCCCTTTTAGTCTAGCCTCGACTCCCCTTGTTTACTGCCTGAGGAAGCGTCCAGATATCAGGTTCAACAACTTCAATCGCTGCTTAACAGTTTTGAAATATTAGCTCATGAACTATGAGACGACATTATGCAACTAGCAATCTCGCTCAAGAACATGCAACAGGCCCAGCATCAGCTCATTTCATACATGATCTCTTAATATCGCCCAGCATCAACCTAATAACAAAGCTCAAATAGTTTTCCGCTAGAAATCATTTCTTGAAGATGTCTTTAACCCGTTCCACTTTCTTGCGTGCGCGATTATGCGCCGTCAGAACCATCGATGGCAAGCTCTCGCGCGACTGCTCAAGGTGTTCTGGCTGCGGCGGCTGTTGGAAGTAGTCCTGACTAGTTCGAGCCTCGTACACATAGTACGGGCCAGCGCACCTCCACGACATGTAACCCTCGTGCGATGATAGTCTGCAATCATGACGGCTTGTGAGGAGATACCTCTCAGTGACCACCGTGTCTGCTTGAGATAGGGGACTTCCCTTCTGGTTTGGAAAGCCACACAGTGTAGAAGTACGATTGCTCCCAGCGCTAAACCTGTTTGCAACCCGGTCGTCTTTAGTAGTTGTGCCCTCTAACTGTTCATTACCCTGTCCATACGCAAGTGGGACCCATTCATGCCGTATGGGACACCAGGTTTGACGCTGAGAAATGTTATCATCATCATCAACATCATTATTATCGGAACCCTCCATAACCCGCTTGATTTCTAGCTCCCTTGTAGCTGCAACTTTCGCGAGCGTCTTCTTGAACCACTTCTCCGCGTAGTATGCATTGTATTCCTCCCCTTTGAGTTTCACATCCGGTTCCAGTCCAGGTTCTTGATTTGGTTCCACTTTCTCATCCACTCGATGTAGACTATACCGGTGTTTGCGCTGAAGTTGTCTCCGGCTCAAACGTTGTTCCGCCTGCAATCGACTGATTCGCTCTGCCTGAAGTTCACGCATGTTATTCTGAAGGTGAAGAGGGAGCTTTGAGAGTGCCGATTCGTCAGGTTCAGAGATGATTTCCTCTTCTGAGGCTGTTGAGTAGCCGTCAGCTTCGCTGTCGAGGGGGGCTGGCTTAGTTGTTTCATTACGTCTAGGATGACGAGGCGGAGGCTCGATGCGTTTTTTAACAGAGTTGGAGGTTGTGCTGGAGCGGCGAGGATTCGGGGTTGGAGCACTGCGAGACGGAGTTTTTGCTGGCATTATGGCTTTTGGATTGTTTTCAGCTCCGTGAGGGAATGAGACGTTCCTGCTGTCCCAATAGTTTTAGAAGGAAGAGTAGGAGCGGCTTGTGTAAGGTGATTTAGAGAAAATAATAGATCTGGGTTCGAAAACTGAGAAGCTAAGCAGAATGTTGTGTCTTTGGTAGATCGACCCAGGCAATCTGTGAGTGATTAGCACTGACAAGTGAGTGGTCCCAGTTTATGGTGATGTAGTAACTAGGCCCCAGTAAGGTTCCCATAGCAATGGAGCTGATTGAGAAGAATAAGTGAGAATGCTGAAAGCACTGTCAGCTGAGAGCCAGTTCACTTGATAGAGGCAACCAAGAGAATTAATGTGTGCAACACCAAGAGCAAAACTGGAATCTTGTAGCATTTTCAACTATTATTACACAGGGGTATCCGATCAGTCAGCCAATATCCAAGGCATCCTATTATATGCCAGTTGCGGAGAAAAGTCCCGTTACCTAACGTGACCAGTCTTCCGCAGACTTAGAACTCTCGGCTCTCTCCAATGTCGCAAATATCAAACACACCCGTCTCCGGGTACTCATGCTTCTTCAATGCCTCCTTGAGTTTCCTGGGAGGCTCGAGAACATCCTCTTCAGTTAACACCCAAGTTCCCCAATGCATCCCCAGAGCCTTCTTGCATTGGGTATCCCGGAAGATTTCAACTGCATCGTGCGGATCTGCGTGCATAGGGCTCATAAACCATCGCGGCTGATACGCACCGATCGGGATCAACCCAAGATCGAATGGGCCCCGGAACCCGCCCACTTGCTTGAAAGCAGGGCACGATGGGTAGTTGTGATCTGGGCCGTGGTCATCAATATCATCCGGGAGTGTTGGTACCGATCGATAACCGGTGTCTCTGAAAAAGCACCCACATTAGCTGTTACACAAGTAGTACATATGGCTGAAGATTGCTTACCCGGCAAAATATACTTTGCGGCCTCCGGACTCGACGTACCACGACGCCCAGAGGGTTTTACATCGGTCAAACGGTGTTCGGGCACTAAGGTGCTGACAAGGCAAGCAGCCAATTCGAGCAGTGATGTCCGCTAGTTTTGATTTGGCACTTTCGTCCGGTGTCTCTACCTGAGTTGCGGATTGCGAAGGAGACAGGAGGATGTCGCGTTCCTCCCACCAATCAAGTTCCGTGGCATTCGGTATCCCAGTCTTCTCAAACCATTCTTTGTTACCCAAAGGAACGAAGAAATGGCAGTTCGGGTGCCGCGCGTGGATGTCCCGAACTGTCGGAAGAGACAAGTGATCATAGTGGTTATGAGAAATCACAACCGCATCAATGGTAGGTAAATCCTTGATCCCACAAGGCGGTTCAGTATAACGCTTGGGTCCTAGCCACGAAAATGGAGAGCATCGATCCTCAAAAACCGGATCAAATAACACTCGGAGTCCGCCGGGAAATTCGACATAGTAACACGCGTGACCTAACCACGTTGCCCGCAGAGTAGATGTTTCGCGATTGGGCAAGAACTCTGGTTTCTGTATGGGGACTGTTGGAGGGGTGGTGTCAGGGCGATGGGCCTTTCCACTCAACACGCGCCTGTATCTGGTCAGAACCGAAATCACCTATTAGATCAAGTCTAGACCCACCAGAGAAACTGCGTCTGCTTGTCGAACGGCGAAGTGAATGATCTACGCCGCATGTGAGTTTGGAGCGCAGGCCAAACCGCAATGTGACTTACTCCCAAGGATTGTCAAAACCATTCTTGACGTGATGCGCTTTCGCGCTAGCATCGTCTGGAGCTGAAGAAGTGGTAGAGGCGGATAGGGTCAGAGCATATAGAGCAGCCGCAGTAGACGACGCCATCCTAAAGTTGATGGAGGCTCCAGGGAATGGAGGCGGCACTTTGCTATAAGAGCGAAAATAAAACCAACGTCGGGTGAAGGGGGGCATGTTGATCACTGCAGCAGGATGACCACCTTATATAGGTGGCTAAGGGAGGAATACGAAGTACAATAAGCCCTTTATGTCCTTGCGAATGATGTTGAGAGGTCAAGATGCGCCTCGTCTTGTGCTCAAATCAGCCAGAAAGGCTGATGCCATTCTCGACCGGATCTTATGCTTATACCCGTTATATCCGAGTAAGTAATCCCTCCGGACACGGCCCGCACTACCTATGTATTTCAGTCCATCCGAATGAGCATTCGAAATTCACAGTATGTATCAGTATCCTTGAAGCTTTTGGGTCTAGACTTCACAGCCCCTTCAGGACCCAGGGCTCTTAGCAAGCTGAGCTGTATATGTCTTGGAAATGCTAGGTAGAATGCGCTCTGCAGAGTCAAGCCAGTACTGTTACTGTAGACTTAGAGCTAAGCAGATCGGCCCGTGTTAGCGCCGACCCCGGATGCTAATCCAGATTGGGAGTCTCCCCAAGAGTTCGACCACGCCCAAGTTCATCTCCGAATGTTCCGATGACTGGTATAGACCATAATGGACCAATATCCCCAGGACTGCCGTCGCCTGGGGACTCAATAGTCCAGCGAAGAAATGAGGCCATCCAGGCCGCAGCGCAGCCGACCGGAGATGGGGGGCTGATGTCCCAACTTACAAACAACCCTTTTTTCACAGCGGTAAGCACCGCTTGGAGTTCGAACTTGCTTAGGGCAGAAAACAGACTAATGAGTTTCTTTATCTAACAGGGGTTCGGTCTTGCAGGGCTCGGGGTTGGCGCACGGCTTGCGCAACAGGGTCTCCGACGTGGCGCGGATCTGATTCGGAGACGAATGCTCATCGATGTCGAAATTACGCACAGGGACGATTCATACCCATGGTTTTTGAATTGGATGACACAATATCAGCAATCGCAGCTCAATGCAGCGCGGTCCCAAGCCAGCGGGTCTGGTTTCGTGGATTCGCTCTTGACCAAACTCACACCCAGGATGCGCCAGCTGTCGGTCGATACCAAGACGGTCAAGCATTCCAACGGCGCCATCAATACCCACTTCACATTAGTCCCAGGTCTAGGTCGCCATATACTCCGCTATAAAAACACATTTATCTTCGTCAATCGAATGCGCGAGTCCAAAGCGCAAGAAATTTCGACCGGCCGGCCGTGGGAGACGATGACCCTTACGACACTCTACTCGCAACGCCATGTATTCGAAGACCTTTTTGCAGAAGCTCATGCATATGTCGTGAAGGCAAATGAGGGGAAGACAACCATTTATCGTGCGGATACGGCAGCGTGGACACCGTTCGGAGACCCGCGCCGCAAGCGCACGTTGGACTCTGTCATTCTGGACAAAGGAGTGAAAGAAAGAATTGTGGATGATGTCAAGGACTTCTTGGCTACCGAAGCCTGGTACCATGATCGTGGAATTCCTTACCGCCGAGGATACCTCCTCTATGGGCCGCCGGGCACTGGAAAAAGCTCCTTTATCCAGGCCGTAGCAGGAGAGCTGGATTATGACATCGCCATCCTGAACCTCAGCGAACGAGGAATGACCGACGACCGACTCAATCGACTCTTGACTATAGTGCCGAAGCGGACCATTGTTCTCCTCGAGGATGTGGACGCGGCCTTCTCGAATCGCCGGACTCAAACAGACGAGGATGGGTATCGCGGTGCCAACGTGACATTCTCTGGTTTACTAAATGCTTTGGACGGCGTCGCGAGCGCTGAGGAGCGTGTTGTCTTCCTGACCACAAACCACGTGGAACGTCTTGACGAGGCCCTTGTGCGGCCGGGACGGGTTGACATGACAGTCCGTATAGGCGAGCTCACCCGCTACCAGGCGACTTGTTTCTGGGAGCGGTTCTATGGCGACTTGGATACGACCGGATCCTATAAGCAAACCTTCCTTGACCGGCTACAGGAGCTGGGTCTCATTGAGGATGAGAACGGCCAGAACCCCGAACCGAAGCAAAGCACGAGTGCTGCGGCGCTACAGGGTCTGTTTTTGTATAACAAAGGAAACATGGAGGGGGCCATTGCAATGGCCGAAGGGCTTATTCGTCGAGTCCAGGAATAGGCTGAGGTTAGACACGGAACCTTTGTATATTATGTGTCATGGGGGATATAGAAAAAATAATGTTCGATAGACGCGCGAACTAGACATTGTACGATAGAAATCCCCGGAATACGAAGTTATGCAAGTCTCGACGATCGGCGCCTGCGAACGGGATTCGGTCCCTTGACACCTGCACTGCTTTTGGAGTCTTCAGCTTCCACGAGGTACACGAGCACTGCATCCTTGTTTACTGTATTCCATCAGCCATCGTCAAATCACCGCAGCTCAGTGTATGCATCTCGCTCTTATTGGAGAGAGTTAGACTGAACCTTGAAATGCAGGAGGCATTGTCCGAATTGACGACCAATCCTAATTGCAGTGCATTCTTCATAAGCCATACCTAATAATGGCAAGCTGCCCCTCCCTCATGGTCCATGATCCTTCAGTTGGTCAGCGCTTGGACAACAGCAAATCAGCATTCTGCTTTTAGCACCCTCTAAGCGCTGCAGCTGCGAGGAAGCACCCCCGCTGTGATTGAGACCGACAGATCTCCGACGGACCATCGAGGTGTCAGCGTTAAGCGCCCGCGTGGGCTCTCAGGAACAACACGCAGGGCGAATGCTCGTTCTTCACACCTCCAGGAGCCTCTCACCGTCCAGACCCTTATTCTCCGCCGAGATAAGTTTGTGACGATTTTTGAGCCCAGACATGGCTGGCGCGCACCTTATTAGATCGGCCGGAGGTCGGACCTCGTGCGGACGGTATGTCGGTATACATATAGCGATGACTGGCTCTCTCCGCTTTCTCGATTGATGTTGCTCCGGGTTGGAATCCTATATTCTTTTACTTTTGTTGTTCTTAAACTCATTGATTGAGCCACTGGTTCATGGTTTATCTACTGACACAACTGCTGTGCACGTCTTCTTGAAACGGGGGGTCATTGCTCTTTATTTGCCCTATTATTGCATCACCCAGGTCTTGTATTGAAAAGCTCGACCAGACTGAGTGGCCGCCATGAGCAATTCCCAATTTCAGCTCTTCCCACCTCCTGCGCCGCAAGGGGTGCCCAAAAATCCTTTCCGGAGAGGTCCCAGAAGACCATCAGTTGATACCCTATCGACCTCTGCAAGTCCGCTTGAAGAATTCAAAGGCAAGGAAACCGAAGCAAAGGCTGTTGTATTCCAAGTCGTCGAGCCGCATAGCATCAAGCCTCCCCCGAAAGCGCACGTTCCTCCTCTGCCACCGCGCTCTGTTACACCAGAGTTGAGACAGCCTCCTTCGATCGAGTCACTATATAGCTGTAGCCCTCAAGTCACGAGAGGAGGGTCATTTGCGAATCAAACCATTGCGCCGTCGTCATCCAGTCCACCAAATGAGAGCGATGGAGCGAGCCTCAGGCCTGCGCAAAGCCCTCCACCACCCTCTGTTTCTCCGGTCGTCCCCATCAAATCGATGTTTCCCCAGCTCAACCCTAACCCACCACTTAACCAACAGCGGTACAACCACAAAACATCGAACAGCTTTTCACGACCGCGTCATAGACCTCCAGTTCTCAGGCTTGATATAACACCGGCGCCAGAGATTGACCGGGCACTTGGCCCTAATACGGTGCCAGCCGACGTGTATAATTTTCCGCCGAGCATCCTCTCTCCAGTTGAGATCCAATATTCGTCTCCTGAGCAGCTCAAAACACTGTGGGATACCACAAATGGGCAAAGAGCGGACAACTTTTCTAAGGCTTTCACTCTTAGGATGGAGCGGTAGGTCTCAGTTTCTCTCAATCATGTGCCAATCTGACCATGCACTGATTTTGATACGTATATTAGCCTCGACCTCGCAACATTCGTATTCGGCGACCCAGCTACACCCTTCTACGCCATGCAAACGTACTCTACGAACGAAATCTCGCTCACAAGAGGAAACCCATCACTTCCCAACAGTAGCATCCCCATAATGATGCTACAGCTTGAGGATCGGCGCCGCCGCGAACCCCCAAATGATGGGCTGATATCCCACCTTTTCTCGCGTCTAGCCGCCATGCTAGCAATTGACCAGGCAGCAGAACTGTCCAGACAACATCAGCTATCCCCTCCGGATGCTGCAGAGGTTGAAACCAATGCCCTCAAGCGAGCAGCTGCAATGGAATCATGCAAGCTCTCGTGGAATGCAGTCAGCCAGATCTATGAGCTACGACACCCGTCAATGAACAGAAACATTGGCGCCTTACATATCAGCGTCTCAACGCCAACATCCACGAATCAGAATAATGCCCAACACCAAAGTCAAAGACAAGAACGGCCCCAGGCACCGACAATCCTCGTCACGGCCCCTCTTCGAAATAACGCTGTCGATGTTGTTGCGGTAGCGTCGCCACGTACATCTACCCTGCCATTATCAGGAACCGAATCAGATTCAGACGAAACTCTCGCCTCTCTCGACCTACGCACGATGACACTCTCCATAGCCGCGGCCGCTATAACCAGTGCCATCCCATCATTATACGCTATCGACTCGCTTGTCGCTGCTATACTTGCCGTAGCAGTCTCGGATGCCGCTACAAACCCAGTACTTGCGGACATGGCCATCTACGATCCCACGAGAATACAGGTGGAGACGAAGATTCAGCCACCTCAACCCACACATACCAACAGACCCAAACTTTTCGCAACACTCGCAGAGCGCGATGACAATGATAACGACAACAATGATACCCCAACTCTCACCCTTCCTCACCAGGGCCAACCCCAGATACAAACACAAAAAACTAGAACTCACCACAAATGGCTCCCATCCTTATCACCCCTCCGCTCAAAGATCGCAATATATCGCCACCGAAGAGCCAAAGCCAAGGCAAACTCACCCACCTCGCCCGCGGTCGAAGAGATCGAACTAGAAAAATACGGGATCAACACTTCCTCTTCCAAGACAGCAAAGAAAAACAAGGCCAAAGACGAGGAGGAACTACCTGGTTTCGCGAGAGGCATACTGAAACTCATGTCTTTGGGCTTCACGCTCATGTTTTGGGCGATCAAAGTGGCGCTGAAGATTCTAGGGTGGGTGTTGGGCTTTGTGATCAAGCAGGTTACGGGACAAAAGGCTTAGGCTTTGGTACTCCGATAAAGGCTGAAAATGATGATTGGCGCTTATTATGTTGAATACAACTTGCTGTCTGCTAAGCTAGGTGTCTGGATACACGGACGGGGCAAATACTAATGATGGCTGTTATGGGCCTTCATTTGATGTCTGGGATACCTCCTCTGGCGCTGTCGATATATATACCTCTATACCTCTATATCTCCTTAGTTGTTGCTGCGTTGATCTACTCTGGAGTAAATAGATATAACAAATGTCTCCTTTACTACTGCTATACAGTTAGAGGAGGATTGCCTTTTCCCAGGACAAAACATGTTAAAGAATATCTTGAAGACTACCAGATAAACATTGTTGTCTATACTGTTGCGCGTGAGGTATAAGGACTCAAGTATTGGAATTAACTCGCATCTTTGAAACTGGCTATAGACTTTCGCTTTTCGTTGTCAATTTAGAAATAAGAGAAAATAAAAGCTAGTATACATAGCTCAGATCTGTGACCTGAAAGCGAATTGAAGGGGATGACCAGGCGAACCATGAAATGGAGCCATAAAAGAGGCAAATAAATAGGTACCCGCTACTTGCGCCGCTGCCCTAAGACACAGATAGAAATGTATGAAGCTGTTTGGATCACCGCATATCAACGAAGAACAGATATCTCAGACGAATCTGCGCCACATCGTACACGATGTACTCGTTATACAACAGATACCCCTGGCCGGTTTCATGGTCTGCGGTCCCAGAATCTGCATCGGGAACTTGAATGCCCTGCAGATCTGGATGGATGCAGCCGGCGTCTTTCCATCCAGCGGGGGAAGTCCGGCCTTTTCCTAGAGTTGCGATTTTGCCGTCTTTCTTTGCGTTATCGCCAGCGTCGTACTCAGACTGATAGAGTTCGTAAATAGGATCGCCGAGCTCAACGTCACCGAGCAGGAGGAGAGCTTTCCCATCACTGTTATGGCTCCAGGTGTAACCGGCGGATTTACTAGACATGTCCGCAAAATAGACACCCTTTCCAAACATATAACCACTGACAGGGGCTTCCGGGGGTGCGATGCGGAGACCCTGGCTGAGAATACCACCGTAGTTGGTACTGCGAGAGCCGTGCCAAAGCAGACGGCGATTGCTGTTTTGCATGTTTGCGTATGAAGAGGACTTGAATCGATCATGCTCCCCTTGTCGCTCTATGCGGAAAATATCGAGAACCTGCAGAAGGGTCAATATGCCTTCCCGAAAAGGGAATGCAAACAACTGACCTTATAACTCACAGCGTGAGTTGCTCCACGCGTCCCACAGAGGTACTTCTCAAGCTCCCGGAACTCAGTTGAGGCATGATCCACTGCACGTAGTTAGTTCTGGCTGCACGAATCTGACCATTGCCAACATACATGGTGTCATTTCTTGCATCCCAAGACCTGCGTATTGGCTGTCGAGAGGGTTCACATCCTCCATCTTGGTGGCGTCTTTCAGGATACTATTGGTAATCTCCATGTCCGTCAAAGTCTCCAGTAGCTCGACTTCTTTCTTGATGTACGCCTGACTGTCTAGTACCGGCGGTCGATTTCGCCCGAAAACGTGCGGGATCGTGGTGAAATAACGGTTGCTCAGCTGCTCCATAGCCGGACGTAGTTGCGTCCCATACTTTGAAACAGCTAAGCTTGGTGTGGTTGCGAGCTCCGCCAGTTCTTTCAGCGTTTCGTAACCCGCCATCAAAGTTCTCTTGCTCAGCTTGCCGAGGGGTAGCTTGTTGGCGTCGTAAGACATCTGGGCCATGGTCTCGAGGAAGTACTTCTGGTTAAAGATGAAGCTGATCAAGTTTTGAATCGGGGCTGCCAGTTTACTCGCAGGGATATTTGACGGTTGCTTCACTAGCTTGTTGTCGGCTTTCTCGTCTTCGTCATCGCTTTCTTCGTAGTTACGCTCAATAAAAGTGTACTTGTTGCTCTTCGGGGGATCGAGGCGGTTTATCCATGTGAGGCCGGATTTGTCCTTGAACTTCTTCTCAAAGTACTTTTTGGCGTCGTCGAGGGTGCCACGGCCCAGAAAGGCAGATTGCCCATGTTCTCCGACCCTACCCCAGCGAGTCCAGGTCTGGTATTTGGAGCGGTCCTTGGAGGTCAGCACCTGGATGCGGTAAAACTTGTTATTATTCGCGGCCGACACAGTCTGGTTCAGCGTAGCATCCCAAATCAGACCTGCATCATCAATGAACACCGTAGGGTCTGTTGCAAAATTCAGCTTCGACCCAGGCCGTTGAACCAGGAGTACTCACCCTTCCAAACAGGCTCGTTGATGCAAAAGCCTTCGTCAACCCCTACCCGAACTTTGGTTGCCTTTTCTGAGGTTATGATCTGGGCATCCTCCACAATATGCTTAGGCTTTTTGTTGGATTCATCTTCGTCAGCATCTTGAATGGCTTTGACGCTTCGTTTCTTCTCCGTCTTGATAGAGACACCATCGGTCTGGTTGCTCTGGTTGGTGCTGCTTGTTCCGAGACGGTACGACGTTTCTGAGACCGGTTTCTTGGCCTTGTCCGAGTCAAGCAGCCAGTCGAGGGAGACCACTTCACAGTTCTGCAAACCACTGGCATGCTGATCTAGTCACAGAGTTAGTGAAGTGATTAAACATGTTGGGAGTGAATCAAGTCGTAGCTGTTGACTCACACTTGGTACCATTCTTATCGACCTCCTTTTGGGTGGCTACTAGGTGCGTACAGTCTGTACTAACGGAAGATGTGAAAGTGGCACCACGGCCGTCTACAATCGCTTTCAGATCGGCTGCAAAAGAGTGACGCGTCAGCTCAGTCTGTACAATATAAAGATCTCCGGAACTCCGCGCCGTAGAAGAGCCGACCTTGTTTGTATCCAGGAAAGGTGCCGCTCACGGCAATAACAAGTTTCTTAAACGATCTTGCAGGCATGATGCTAGTTGACCCCGGCTCGTAATTAATGCTGCAATTGAAAGCAATGAAGGAGGAAGAGAGGAAGAGGCTCAGCGTTAAGGAGACGGGGCGCTTAATACGAGCCACACTAAGATGAGCTGACTCGCGGTGGCGTTGTTATAGACCTGGGGAGTGAATAAACAAAAGAATCACCAGATGAATGCGAATTGAGTTGAAAGTATTGCGAGAGAAGCTTGGAAGAATTGAAGCTTTAAGAGTTGGAGAATCACCAACTATGAGAGCTTCGACGGCCTGATGGTCCAGGCAGCCGCACGCTGCCTAGCAGGCATAGGCTCAGGAACAGGCACCCGAAGCTCTCACTCCCACTCCAGTCCATGGCTCATCCAATGTCCATTTGATCCAGTTAAGGCCTCAAAGAAACTCAGTTATCTTAACTCATCAATGATAATGTGTCGATCGATTCTGTATCTTTGGTTGTTGGACCCTTAGCTTTCCCTGCTGCAAAGACTACCCTATCTCCAAAATCACACCCGAAAGCCTCCCAACGAAGCCGTGCTTTCCTGGGCATAAAGGTCAATCATGCTAAGGACATGTTCAAATCCTTATCTCGCTCCCGTTCGATTGCATGACTTGGGCTCTTTGCTAGGTTTTACTGAAACGAATCCGCTAACGGTCGGGACTCGGAAGCCAACAAACACGCTGCACAACACTTTGATTGCATTCAATAATTAATATCGGACTGGACCGGTCGTACATGGATATTGCCCCGTATTCTAGAACTTCGACGCGAGCAATCGCAATCAAACCGAGTCGCCGGTCCCTGAATCTTGTTCCTGATGACCTCAACGGTGGGCCAAAACGGGGAACAGGCTGAAACTGCCACCCACTCGGAGACGGCTGCGAACCGCTTCGAACGAAGGATTCATTTGCATCTGGGATAAGCGCCGGAGACAGGATTTGTTGACATCATCGGCCGAGACTGGATTGCGTTGACGCCATTGAGACCAGGGAGTTCTTTGTTTGCGTACGGAGAATTCAAGTTGAAGGAGCCGGGTGCTCAGACCTCTGCCGGCACTTGTGAGCTAACGGTCACGGAGGAGCTCCGGGCAGACAAAGAAGAAGTATGAGATGCAGCATCATAGCTAAATTGGATCGGTCCAGCTTGGAAATCAGGGAACTGGATGAGTGAACTCGAAGACCTGACGGGACGGCTCGGACCCACGCCTGAACAACGGTCTTCATCCTGTTTGTCCACGGTTCGCGAGATCGCTATGTATACGAACTTACAAAGTACGATCAATCAGATGGGAGGAAGACATGCAGGATAAGCGCCGACGTAGGCTACGCAAGTAGAGAGATTCGGATGACCCATCACAGCGCCTCGCAGACCCGATTCGAGTGCTGCATCAAGTGACTGAATAATTGGTAGGACAGGGCGAGACAGGGCGCTTTCCGGCTGACTATTGGAAGAAATTGGGATCCCCGTGATGGGGAAAGTCCGACGCAAGGACGAGGCTGCAGAGAGACGCTGTCAGACGAAAATCAGGAACTCTATCAACGGACAATGGAAGAATATTATTATTATTTTGAAACATCGTTGCGCTCATCCAGGCGCGGAATTTGAGATCGCACTAGGCCGAATTGACGCTGTTGATTTTCTTTTCCCCTTTTCAGCTTTCCCACTTTAACCCTCTCGCCCTCGCCCTCTCGCCCTCGCCCTCTCGCCCTCGCCCTCTCCCCTCGCTCTTCTTTTCCTTTCCTCTCGGGCTGGATGATGGAGTCTCTTTTTCACCCTCTGGTAGGATTGTGACTTTGCTTGTTCATGGATTGAACTGAATATCGCGCCGGTTCCCGACTCTCGTTCATCTCCCTTTGCCCGGTAGCTAAGCTGGTCCGTTTTTACACTCGTTACTCAACACCGCGACAACACATCCCACCTGACGGGCTTCCTATTCATTAGCGACTCACGCATATCGCTTGCTTCCGATCCTTATCCGCCAACAAATGTCAAACGCGAGCTGTCTCTCTACTGGTCGTGGCAATGGTCACGGGAAATGGAGCTCTTCGATATCCCCCTCCGGGTCCGATGGGCGGCCATGAGCTCTCCAGCCGTCGCAGAATCCCCAATCCTCCTCGCCTTGATCCTCTAAGGGCCCATCCTCCGTACCCCCGACCTTCAACTGCGGACGGATATCGTCCCGCGCATCCCCATCACCGCCCAGCTCTTCCGCAATCCCCCCGATCCCCGAGAAAATATCCTCCATACCATCTTCCCCCTCGAGTCGATTCCGCCTCGCGCGCCGTCTCCCCTCTACCTCGATCCTATGCCGATGATGGCCTCCACTACCGGCCAACCTACCATAAACATCCCCCGCAAGCAAGACCCGTTACGCCGCATGATCGGAGAAGGCCACCACCAGAGGCGGAATTTGAGTGCTTACCCCGGCAGATAACACCATCGAAACAGATGGATGCACCGCTTTCCATATCAACTGCGAGACTGGAGACAAAACGCTCTAGGCCTCGCCTCGCACAACCCCCTAGCTCACATGGACTCGCCTTACCTCGCAGCCCCTACAGCGGTGATCCCTACGGCGGAGATGAACTCCGGTCTAGCGTGAACTCTGCCAAGACATCGCGCTCCAGCATTGAGCACGCCAGCGGAACTGAGCGAAGCAGCGTGCTCACTAAGAGCAGCTCTGTTACCGATCTGTCTCCGGATACACCTGATGGGTCATACGAGAAGGACGGGGGAATGAGCGTCGAGGACGCGATTTCTATGTACCTGGATGGATTTAGTGATGTGACTGAAGAGCCAGCGTCACCAGATTTAATCAGCGACCCTAAGCTGAAGCCATTGAGCCCACTTCCTCCTGTGGATCTTGTCCTGGACGACGACGACCTGTCTGATTCCTCACATAACCTCGATCCTATACCCGATTACCCACCGCCGCCAACGATTTCACAATTGGGTACCCCAGATGATGTTTATTCCCGCAAGCAATATTTTGATACCCCTTTGGATGAACAGGATTATGAAGTGCACACAGACGAGAACCCGCTAGACCCTCCCAACGGCCCCATAGCAACAATGTTGGAGCGGCAATCATCAGCAGTGGAGACTTCACATTTGAACCCGCAAGGTCGGAACTCGTTGGACAGGCAGTTTCTAGGAGACGCATCTTCAGAAAAGGCAGTGGATGAGTCTTCTGAGGCCTCCAAGGAACCCATCGACATGCCCCTTGAGCCAACGCCGACGCAGCCCCCTCCTACCCCTCGGTTGGCCGAAACCAAGGTTATGCTTCCCGGTGTTGTGCCCCCACCACTAACCATGGGCACCGAGACGAGAGACTGCTACGGCTTCCGAAAGGCAACCTCCTACGTTACGATTGAACAGTACGAGGCATGGAGTGCTTCTTACGCCGACTTTGCTTCAAACCGAAGAGTGAAATGGGCCGAGTTACTTCGTGAAAACGGAATCAACTCTAAAAACCCTACAACGTTCCCTCCGAAATCGCCCAAAGTAAAGCGCTTCATACGAAAAGGCATCCCTCCCGAGTTTCGGGGCGCGGCGTGGTTCTGGTATGCTGGCGGCTACGAACATCTCAATCGAAATCCTGGCCTGTATGACCAGCTTGTTACTCAGGCCATGGAATCCCCAAGCAACGATGACAAGGAGCACATCGAGCGCGATCTACATCGGACCTTCCCTGACAACATTCACTTCAAACCGGAGCAAACAGGGCAGCCGGGCTTTGATAATGGCGCAGCGTCTGTGATAGTCGAGACTGAGATGATTCGGTCTCTGAGGAGAGTTCTCTACGCCTTCGCTATACATAACCCCCAGATTGGATACACACAATCCTTAAATTTCATTACTGGACTACTTTTGCTATTTTTGCCCGAGGAGAAGGCATTTTGGATGCTCCACATCATTACATCCGTCTACCTCCCGAGCACACACGAAATCAGTCTTGAAGGCGCCAATATCGATCTTTGGATTCTCATGGTTCTTTTGAAAGAGACTTTACCGAACGTCTACAACAAAATCGCAGACACAGGAACTAAACGGAGCGCGCCCCTGTCTGTGAATTCGCGACTGCCCGACATTACTCTTGGCCTAACAAACTGGCTTATGTCTGTCTTCATTGGCACTTTACCCCTCGAGACAACGTTGCGGGTCTGGGACGCATTTTTCTACGAAGGATCCAAAACCTTTTTCCGCGCCTCCATGGCGATCTTCAAGGCCTGTGAACGGGACATCATGGCCGTTTCAGATCCCATGGAAGTATTCCAGGTCGTGCAGACGGTGCCCAAGAAACTACTAGACGCCAACGCGCTGCTCGACGGAAGCTTCACCCGGAAAAACCGCGTTGGACAGGGCCGTATCGACGAGCTTCGAGCAGCGCGTCGGGCGGCTGTTCGACAGGACAAATTGCGACGGTCACAAGCTCTCACCAAGGGCACGCTCCACGCAGCGACGGACGAGTGGCCTACGCGATCTCGGACTCCGATCCCAGGCATTGAGCGCACATTCGCAGACTCGTGGCGCCAAATGAAGCACCATGCCTTCCGGTGACGGACTTATCCAATCTAATGCCGCCTACGATAATTTCTAATCTAGCTGCGCGATATTGAAGCAGCCATTTTGGAGAAGAACATGCGGATCATTACCATGTCCCGTGCTTCTCTTGTATATTCTTTGATTCCCCATTAGCATAAAAGCGACTATCTACGGAGTACTAGGTTTGCGCTATTGATGTACATAGACCAGTCCAGGAATTGGAAACGTCGATCTTGAATCGTGAATGAGTGTAGGGCTGAGTGGGACGATCTCCCACTGTAACTGTACCTTGCGCCCTTGTTAGTGGTGGCATCACCATGACGACTGCTGCCTAGCTAATAACCTTATCTGAGAAGAGCATTTACTCCTGTCTCTTCCCTGTCGCCTATTATTCTTGCACTGTCCACAACACCATGAGCGGACAGGCAGCCAGCTACTACAACCCAAATCAGGGCTTCGATCCTGGCTACGGCCATGTTCCTCAGCCAAATCCCGGTTACCAACCTCAGCCCCAGTATCATGGCGACAACAGGCCCCCTGAGCCAAAGCCTCCCCAGGAGCCTCCGCCAACCTACAACCAGGCCGTGTACGGCTTTGACGATGCTTTCAAAGTCGAGAGGCCCAAGTATAACGACATCTGGGCTGGTCTTCTGGTATGCCCTGAGCTCCTGCTTCACAGAGTTTGAGATTGCCTGCTAATCCATGTCAGTTCATCGCCGTTTTCCTAGGCTACGTCGCCGTCTCCGGAATTTCGCTCTACCATTACTCGAAGAACAAGTCTTTCAACGGCGACGGAATCTACGACTCGTCCAACTCCTTCTCCCTCGACACAAACACCTTGGTCCTCTTCATCTTCGTTCTCTGTGTGGCACTTGTCTTCTCATGGGGCTATTTTATGCTGGCGCGAACGTTCCCGAAATTCTTCATCTGGGCTACGGGAATCCTGAATATTGTCTTCGCGCTCGCGACAGGGATATATTATATTGTGCGCAAGCAATACGGTGGTGGGATTGTGTTCCTCATCTTCGGCGTCTTCGCGATTCTCGCGTTCATCAGCTGGATCCCCCTTATCCCGTTTACAGCCTTTATGCTAAGGACGAGCATGGATGTCTCGCGCAAGTACGGGCACATGTTCCTAGTCAGTGCGCTAGGGGGTATTATTTCAGTTGCATTTGCCGCTTGGTTTTCTGCGACGCTTGTTGCTATCTACGTCGCCTACGAGCCTGACAACTCAGGAGTGAATCCCTCTTGCAGGAATGGTTCCGGCAGCTGTAGCACGGCCCGCGTCATCGGTCTCGTCGTGTACGTCACATTCGCTATGTACTGGTTCAGCGAGTGGCTCAAGAACACCATCCACACGACCATCGCAGGCGTCTACGGGTCGTGGTACTTCTTCGCCAATTCTCCACGCGGAATGCCCACACACGCAACAAGAGGCGCTTTGAAACGCGCAACAACCTACTCATTCGGAAGTATCTCTTTTGGCAGCCTGATCGTTGCGATCATAAACTGCCTGCGTCAGGCTTGTTCAGTCGCCCAGCGTCACGAAGCATCCGAGGGCAACCTTCTGGGGAGTATTGGGTTCTGGGTCTTGGGATGTTTCATTTCAATGCTCGACTGGCTCGTAACCTTCTTCAACCGCTATGCCTATTGCCACATCGCACTATACGGGAAGCCCTACATCCAATCCGCGAAAGATACATGGACCATGATGAAGAACCGGGGTGTTGATGCTCTGGCTGCGGACTGCCTCGTCGGCCCCGTGTTGACCATGGGCTCGGTCTTTGTGTCTTATGTGTGCGCGCTGTTAGCCTATCTCTATCTACAGTTTACGCATCCTTCTTATAATGATGGCGGTGACTTCACGGCTGTTATCATGGCGTTTTCGTTTGTGATTGGTTTGCAGATATGTCAGATTATGCTCACCCCGGTCAGCAGTGGCATCGAAACGATCTTTTCGGCCATGGCCTGGGATCCGCAGGTTATGATGAACCAGCATCCTGATTTGTATGGGCAGATGGTGCAGTTGTATCCGCGGGTGCAGGAGGCTATCCATGCGTAGGAGTCTATAATGGTTCAGGACTATACGTTGGGTTAGTTTACTATTGGTATTAATATATTCTAGTATCCTATGGAAGTTTTATCGTAATGCAATAAAGTGGTCCATGGCCCTATCCTCACCATCTCTACTTCAGACCAAACTAGCCCTAAATCCACCCAAGCCACCATTGCCAACTCTATCGAATCATCAGAACAATACAACCGCAGCGGCGACACCAAGCAAACCAAGAACAACCCCGTCAGAAACCCCAATAACACCCGCACCGCCCTCGAACATCTCCGCATCAACATCAGCATCCTCACTCTCATTCGCCCCCTGATTCTCTGCATCAACGGCCGTTGGAACCGGGACATCGGACGACGCAACACGCACAGACGACGCCGAAACATCATCAGTCTCCGCGGCATGAGCCATACTCATCTGAAACGGCGTCGGCAGAATCGCAACGGCGATTTGGGTTCCGTGCACGGCGCCCGACATGTTGACGTGGGTGTTATTGTCATCGTCGCCCTCGTTACCAGCTTCAGCATCTGCATCTGCAGATGTAGGCGCAGGCGCAGGCGAGGGTTCATTCACAGCCGCAGAGCCATGAACGGGCGTCGCCGTCTTCGCGCAGGAGCATTCCGTGCGGGTCTCGGTGACTGTGACGACTTGGAAGATGGCGTTGGTGTTGGCCATGCGGTGCCCGGCAGCTTTCTCGTCGGTGTCGTTGTCGTTGTCGTTGTNNGTTGTCGTTGTCGTTGTCGTCGCTGTCAACGGCAACTTCTCTTTCGAGCGTGTGGTTCTCTGGGATGAGCAGTCTTGTTGAGTCCGGGGTGATGGAGCGCTTCGATGCTGAGCTTTCCGTCCCGGTTCCTGTTGAGACTGATGCCTCTTCGTTTTCGTATCGGGTTCCATCGCGCGAAGCCCCAGACTCCGTCTCGTCTTGCGGCTTCTTTCCTATTCGGACCATGGGCGTACCTCCGCGTCGAGGGGATACTGGGACGGTGTCATCGTTGCAGAGGTACTTTGCTATGTCCTCTTTTGCTGTTTGAAACAATCAGCGCTATTCCCAATACAACGGAAGAGAAGATAAGCGGGCCGAACATACGAACACCATTCTCCGCGCACAACTCCTCGACTTCCGGTGTCAATTGGATCCCCGGCATAGCAGCAGCCTCTGTTGAAGAGACCCATCCCTTCCTCGCATTTGACTTGGCATTGGCGGCCTCAAGCTGGGCACTTGCCTCGCAGAAGCAGTCAAGTTTATAGCTCGAGGCGCAGGAGGGAAAGGAGGTTGTTTTAACGACGGCGGACTGTTAGCATCTTCAGCGTTAGTGCCTGCTTTGCTACTCGCGAATACGCGCGTGTAATCGGGGTACTCACAACACATTTAAGGTATCCCAAGTCCGTCTCTTGTTCGGCGAGGGCAAACGTGAGGCTCCCTAGGAGGGTTAAGGTTGAGAATGAGAGGTGCATGATGTTAGGCCGTTAGCGAGCAAGCTTGCCAATGGTCGAAGTCGGATGGCGTCGTTTGTGCTTAAGGTGTAGATTCACCTGGGAGGCAACGAGTAGATTAATATTCTATGGGTTGTTACCAGCATGGATGGTTATCGCATCCCTGCATACCGGGCTATTTACACTGTGGCTAGAGCAGATGCTACATTAGCTCCAAGCCATTCGGCGGACGGTAACTGAATACCACCTAGATACCAGGACTACCAAGTTGTACTGATAGTCACTCAGTAATTAGAAATGTGGCCCGAGCGGAGCTTATTTTGGTGGTGCGGAGTGGGCGTGGAATGTGGTGGCGATGTTGGCAGGCTTGGTCCATATTTTGGATTACTTGTTGCTATCGTCCCCGAGAGGCCGAGGGGCCGTACAAGACTGCGTTTGTCATTGTGATAGCGTCACGGCAAGGTCCGTTTGATGACTCCTGTCGGGTTGTTTGCTAGGTCGTCTATACAGAGCGTGGTTGTGTTGAGTAAACATGCTGGAATGTTACCTCGTCCAGGCGCCTTCCAGATACGCTTAGATAGCGTGCCGGCTATCGAGTAGATAGAAACAAAACAACCATGATCAAGTCCCAAGAATGCCATTGCCACACCTAGAGTATGCAACGCCGAACCACAAAGATTAAAGCCCAGAAGCTCGCACTACTAGTTATGCAACCGTAAATCCTTGATAGCACCCATAGCCAATGCAAGCTAACGATTGAAAACCAAGACCCCCGCCGTGGCCCGTTCATCTACCGATCACTTCCAGCCCGACGCAGCGTCCAGCGTCCGCATCAAGCGTAGGCTACCCTCGCCCACTTCCTCCTCGCTTATCCCCTACCACAACTATGAAGAAGCAGCACCGCCAGCATACTTCCTCGTCCACTCCTTGGCGATCTCCTCATAGCGCTTCCGGTCCTCGCGATATTGTTCTGCAATGCGTCCCTCAACCGCATCATCAGGCATTGGCTCACCCAGCAACGAGCGCGCAAACTCCAGCACGGCCGATAGTCGCGATGACGGCTTCCATTCGTCTGCCTTTAGCATCCCCAGGCACATGCTGCCCTTGTCATCGTTCGTTACATTGGGGTGGTAGATTTTCGTCACGAAGGAGACGGTCGGCGGCTTGAAGGGGTATTCAGTAGGTAGGGTGAGCTTTAGTTCGAAGCGACCTTTCTGTATGTTTATAAATGTGTTAGAACCGCCCTCCTTCTGTTTGAGGAGGTGGAGGGAAGGGTGG
>RHLP01000330.1:0-11234 GCA_003719405.1 Aspergillus incahuasiensis
GATGGTCGCTGACGGTAGTAGGATTCTGGTAAAAGGCTCCTGCAAAGCATCATACAAATACTTTGGCATTGCACGGTTCACGGGCTTTGTTCATCCAAGGTCGGTAAACCAGCACATGGACTCCCTCCCACCGATAGCCATTTCAAAAGCTATCAGTTCATATCTACAGTACACTCTTGTAGAGTCCTGCAAATCATGCGGCAATTCTTAGTCATCGTTTGGGATCCCAGCCTCCTTTGTTTCCCCTGTTGTTTGTTTCCCGCCACCCTTCACTCCTGAAATTTTGCCAGCGTTTCATTTAGCAGTTATTCGTCCAGTATATGCAACTTCTGCTCATTTCCATATCCACGGCTGGTAGGTAAAGCCAGTCTCTGTGTCTGTCCTTGCCAAAGCACAAAGCGAAGTAACCCCACGGTAGAGAAAGGAAAGCCAGGGGGTACGGCGAACAAAGGCCGAGAGCGAACTGCACGAGCCTAAAGCCAGAAGGTATATCATATAGTATACCTGGTAGAATGGCTTCGTCAGGGCAGCAGGATGCGCTTCCCCGAGTCGCCCCAAGCCGCGAATTGAGGGAGAATCCGTGGTTGAACAGCTTCCAATCCTACCTCGACAAGCTGCGCGAAGTCCAGACCACCTACCACGTCGAGATCTCCGGCGATACAAACTCCGGGTATACCAATCGAATGTGGCTGGGATTACGACCGAATCTGGGGGTTTTTCGACTTCGGGCGCTCAAGGGGCATTGTCTGCATTGATCCGGGCCCAGAACTGCCAAGGTCAGAGAACGATCCTCCGCAACATCTGCATTTTACCTGGCGCGCGGAGAGGAAGAGGAGGCCAGATGAGATTCTCTGGAATACCCTCTATACCAAAGGGGGGATGATCATCGATGTCCTCGGGGGTACTTTGGAGGGTCACTTTGACTTTATGAAGAAGAATAGTGACGCTGGCTTTCATGGGAACCGGTGTCCATTTCGGGCGACAAAGCAGCGTCCGCCCTCGACTACTGCTTACTCTGTATACGATATGTTGGATGATTGGAATTGTTATGGAGGAGTGTTTAGGAGGGGCGGGGAGACTCTCCGCCAGGATCTGCCTGTGGAGGAACTGGAAAATCATCGGCACGGGCGAGAGGGTGAACGTGTCCCAAAAAGAAAGCGAGGCGAGGAGATACCCCAAGAAGGAAAAGAGCGGTCGAACGATGCCAATAATGACGAACAAGAGCCGGACCGTGGAGCTGCATTGAAGAAGAAGAGAGATACCCGGGACTAGTGGAGACCAGTCCAGTGGAGATGAAGTGGGCGGGTGAGGGCCTTTGTCGTTAGGGTGCTGACGGATCTACTCCGGAGTAAACCTTTGTACATTCTCTCTGCACTTTCACATGAATACGCATATCAGATGTCGGTGATAGGTGCAAAAGAAAGCGCAGAATGGGATGGTTATATAGTGTCTTTTCCTAAATGTAAGGATCTATGTCGAGCGTTAGCCAACGTCCCAGATCTATCGTCGAACTGATGTTCAAGCTCTTGAAATTTTCCGAGCGATCAGATCATCGTGGAGCATATGCATACTCCGTATCCCGTAACATTCCCGGTCGCTAAGCCGTAGCTCTATATCACAGGCGTGTCCCGGATCATGAGGTACGTGGTGTATTCGCCAGTGCCGCCATAGGGAGCCAGATCCTGCGTCACACGGCTAATTTCCTTGAACCCAAGCCGTAGATAAATACCGCGGGCAGCCGTAAACGCAATTGTGAAGACAGGGACCGAATGCTCGTCCGCGAATCGAAGTCCGCTCTTGACAAGCGTAGTAGCAACTCCGTGCCCTTGGCCGTCGGGGTGAACGGCCAGGTATTCAAGCTCTACGCGTATTCTCCAAGGTCAGCTACTGTCACGACCACGCTTGATGTCATAAGTCATGGATGGGATGGAAACCTGGATTAACGGACGTATATACGGCTTATCCGCGATGACACGCTGCACGATAGAATGAATCTCCTTATCCATGGCGTCCATATCGCTGCGTGGCTTCCACCACGCCGCCTGAGCTTGCTGTGCGAACCGTATTTCCTCGTCCCTACTGACAGCGGGTACTTGTGCCTCTTCCCACGGTGTGTTTTCTGCGTCTCCGGATTGATTTGGTAATCCGCTAGTGGAGAGCACCCACCGCGCGTAGCCGACGACCTCACCCGTAGCAGGGTCCACGGCCTTTTGGTGGCGGAGAGCCTCTCGATTTCGCAGTAGGTTCCGGGGCTGGCGCCTTGCAGCCTGCTCGATAATATATTCCGGCTTGATTCCATCTGTCCAGAGCAGGGCCCACGACGCATCCTGCCAGAAGGCTGTCATGTTGTTCCGGGCCAGGGCAGTGCTGTCGGCCACAGTGCATGCTTCGATCTTCCAGTCTGTCCGCATGTCTGTTACAGGTATTTGGGGTAGGGAAAGTCGAGTCTCTCCAGCTTCCGATAAGATGCAGGCTTTTTTCTTCTTTCTTCTCATATCCTCCTCATGGGTGTAGCCTAGTGTGAACTAGACAGATGGCCTCAAGTGGCTATTATTCAGCAAGCACTAAGCTCATGCCATGCGATGTCATCGGAGTAATCAACCACGAGTCATGACCTGCATTGATAAGCTTGCGCCGGGCCAATTAGCCTGAATGCTTGATCTGGAAGGGCAACCAACGGCGGATCGCGCGACATCAAAGACCCACGCCCGATTTCTGGGCGGGATGCAACCGTCGACGTCGATTATTGGCACATATACATGGGCAATTGTCGAGCCCTGGCCTGAATGATAACAGAGGACTATGAGCTATATAAAATCTCGTTGGGACGCCGGGAGAGCTTCAAATGCAATTCCAATAGGTCCAGTGCATATAACCCCTCATGACTTTTAGATCATGGGGCCCGTGTGTTATGAAGAGAAAAAATAATAACCGAAGACTGCGAGGTCGAGCAATCCGTCCTATGGATCGCTGATGGTGTGCTGTTGAGAGCGATTTCCATTGTCGACGAAAGGCTCGTAACACCGCTGTTTGCTGTAGCTCCCTCATTAATCATTGTGGCCATGTTGCACAAGGTAGCAAGAAACCTCTGTTGTCCACAATCAGATACTGCATCGCATTACGCCGTTGATGTCTTTTCCCGTTGAATATACCAGCCGAGTAATGCCTTCGTAGCCGAAGCCGCCGTTGCAGCCGCAAAATGTTGCCAGTCCTTGTTTTTATGACTATCCGCATAATCGCAGACGCCCTTGACAATAATGCAAGGCAGCTCATCCCACACCCCCGCGCCCTCCATCTCAAACGCAATCAGATCATGGGCAGAAGCCAACTTGTCGCGTTCTTCTCCGGACTTCATAACCGTGTCTCCCGACCCTATCCTGCCCACAAATATAGAGGGGGCCTGGGCGTCCTTCGTGTGTCCCTGTTTCTCAAGCTGAGTTTTGAACCCGATGCGCTCGCGGTNNGTAGTCGGGCTTAAAGAGCTGATCCCGCGAAGCTCCTGGGTACTTGTATTTGACACCCCGGGGATTCCGCGATGTCTTCGCTTGAATGTATTCGAGGTAACTTGCGGTCAGATTTTCAAGCTTCTCGCGTCCGACATTTGTCTGAAGTATTGCGAGAAGGTTGCGAATATTCTTGGGTGCCTGTCCTATGCCGTCCTCAGCCGTGTCCTTTGGTTCGAATTTGTCGGGATATTGGCGGCCAAAGTCGTACTGCACGATTCGCCTGCTAATAACGACATCACCAAGTAGAATTTCATCGTCGTTACCGGGGAAGGGGACACCGCCGCAGATGCCAGTCAAAAGTACGAGGCTAAGCGCTGGATAGCTAGACCGGAGATGGGCGGATGCACCCGCAGCTGCGATCTTGCCCATGTTGGGAAGTAGAAGGAGAACAACGTTGAATTTCCCAATGCGGGCGTTTGTGTATATGTTCAAGTCTCCATTAGCTCGGCCATAATCATCTTTCCAAAACTCGTCGACAAGGGCACAAACGGCGTCAAACTCGTGCGGCAGGGCACAGACAATGGCAACCTCGAAGTCATTTCTGCTAGCTGGTCCGGATTTTATCGAGTCCAAATGTCCGGTCGTTGCCCCAACGAGAGGAGGAGGTAGCAGCGGTAGTTGCTTGACAGGAAGTGGTTCAGATGTGCCAACGGACAGCTTCTTGGAGACTTCAAGCCCCGAGACAGAATCTCGCCGTTTACGCTTGGAAGTCTGAGGACTTACCAACAGTTCGAGATTTCGAACAATCTGGTCATGGATGGCTTTTCGGATAATGTCGCTGATACTGTCATGCGACTCACGATGAGATTTTCGTAGTGCCATATGCAGATATAGACACCCTTCCACGGCTCGAAGGTAGCTTTCCCCTCCGTCCCTCTCAGCACGGTCGACGAGATCACACATTCTACCCCACATAGGTAGATTGGCCCTGCTTTCAGGGTGAATTTCCATCAGTATTTTCTCGCCGTTCTCAATTTCCAGCAAAAGCTTGGCGAACGAAAGCAGAACCGGGTTTCCTGGCCCAACTGCACTCAGTGACTTTGATGCGTTGGATTCCGGAAAGCTCGGTCTAAGGGAAATATATAAGGAACGGTCTCCCCGCTGGGCTTGAGAGGGCCGGAGAAAGTATATACTTTCTGGCTTCCAGCTGTGGGAAGCCAGTTCGATATTATCGTCGAAAAACTGCAGTAGACAATTGGCCAAATTGAGGGCCAAAATTGCCTTGTCGCGTGAGCTGAATTTATCGACAGCGGCTCCTGTCAGATAGTCGCCAGGGGTGATTCGAGTCAGATATTTTTGATCGAGCAATTCCCCAAGCGTCTCGGCAGTAAACTTCGTAGCAGTTGAAAGGATCTTTGGCATTGCGTCGGAAATATCGACGGACCCCTCGTCGTTTATGGACAGGTAGATCGCCCTGCCCTGTTTTTTTGCCCTCTGGATCGCGGCGCAGATCCCATCATCCAGTCCTTCGTTGGATACGGCTCTGTCAATGTAAGCTACTGTACTAGAGAAGGATTGTAATGCTCAACATACTGGTAAACCCCGCACTTGGTCTGGTGCCAACCACTCTCCTCCAAGCAGCAAGAGAGGAACATATCGAGCGGAGTATTCCACTCGTCCTGCACCTTGAGTTTTATTTCATGGAGCCTTCCGCAATTCCGCTGTCGAAGGTCCTGAAACATCGAACTGACCATGGTGCTCGCATGTTTTGGACCTAATCTTTGACTGATTGGCTTTTTCGTTGTTTGAACGTCATTGGGCGGCAAGTGCCTTGATTGGGTGCTTTCCTGTGGATGTCCAGCATTCGCAAGACGCTCCATAAGCGCTTTTAGCTGAGCGACGCGCTCGAGGGCAATGTTCCGAACTTCCGCATCAGGCATTCGAAAAATGGACAAGCTATGGCCGCTGACGAGGTTGAATTGGCTGCCGATAGTGCTCAGATGAGCCAGCAAGGAGCCCAGCTGCGGGTACGTAATTTCAAGGGCGATAAGTTCTGCTTTTGTGAGTCCATGTACCTCCTCGCTAGGTTCGGGCCCTTCTGTTTTTAGTTGCTCCAGGGTCCGCAGAAGGTCGTGGTTGACGGCATCATCAAGAAGGGTCAGCACATCATGTGCTCCTTGATCGAGACTTGTAATCTCATGATCTGGAATAGTTCCAAGTAATGGAATTATTGTGATAACATAACGCAGATCAGCCTCCAAGAAAGCGGCGTCATTCTGCATGTGCTGCGGGCTGCTGTTGTTTCGGTCACTTCTCGAAAATCTCGCCAGTTTGCCAGCCAGCTGTGCCCGAAGGATTTGAAGGCTCCTCCAGCCGGCTGACTTGGGCGTAAGCATCTCCTCGCTGCCCGAGTACCTCAGTCAAGGGACCGCCATCGCGTGATTGCCCCAGGACGATGAGATTCAGCCTCACCCCCGCTCGATGAGGATGCCGGCCGCAACAACGTTCTTCCATGCTGACGTGATAAGGCTCGTCTCCAACTGTTGCCAGACTCTCGTCCTTCTCTACAACAGCCTGGGGCAATGGACGCCATTGACCTGGAGGAGCCGATATTCGACCTCGCATCGGAATGTGAAAGTTTGTATGCCAAGCGGATAACCGCGATTAACGCTGCGGGCAATCGAAATGCGGCTAAGATTGTATCGGACCTGTACCAGCGCTTCAGCGCTTGGGCGGCCTTCCTTGGTGTGTTCGCAGAGTCGAACGTGTGTCTGGATCGAAGGCTTCGGCGTCATGTCGAGATCCAAGATCAAGTCCTCCGTCTGTTGGATATCATGGTCAGCAATCTGAGCTGCTGTATGTTACCTTTGTCGCTATTGCATCTTCTTGGATTAACAGTATGATTTAGTATTTGAAGCCACCGATCCGCACGACTCGGATGAACACGATTACCCCACTAATATGGACATGTCACTGCAAGATGCCACTGTCAATTTCCAATGTCTGGACGCAATATCAGGGGCTTTGGACAGACTCAATCAGATAGGCACCGCGATCCGACGGTCTTCCGTGACCAGTCAGACAACCAAGGCAAGGCAGCTCGCTGAGACATTTGACTTCACATCCTTCGAACAGTTGGCGGGTTCTTTTCTGAAAGCGCTGTATCCGGAAGCCACTGAGAGTCTAGTAGACCATCTTATCCGGTCCATGACAGACACGTATGCCGTATTCCTCCAGCGCAAATGCCGCAGAGAGCGCCTCGCAGTGAACCGAGCAGAGCCTAGCCCGCAAGTGGTTTTGAATATTATCCCGGAAGAACCCCTGGGCGTAGATGATTTCGATCCCATGGACATTGACCTGGAGGCGTCCGGTGCGGCTGATGGGTCGAGTAACAGAACTCCCCCGCCTCCGGTAACCCAGCGGCCGCCTCAGTCCGAGCCTACCTCCGTGGATACCAAAGAGTTGAAATCCAGGCTTCGCAGAATAAATGATCCTCCTTCAAGAAATAAGCCGGTTTCTATCTTGGCAAACCAGGTAGACTACCCTCGACCGGCTAAAGACAGTTTCATCTGTGAGTGGTGCTTCAGCCCTCTAGCGGCCGACACTCTCGATAAACTCAGGTGGCAGTAAGCTTTCCAATCCATTAACCAACGTCCATCTTGAAGCTGACCATCTAGTGAGCATATAAACGAAGACTTTAAGCCCTATATTTGTCTCTCCGAGGAATGCCTCCACGACATGCCCAGATTCGCGTCATCTCGGGAATGGTTCCAGCATATGACTACTGAGCATGGTGGGGACTGGCATTGTGAAGTCCACGCACCATCCTCTTGGGCATGCCCTCTGTGCACCGAAGACAACGCCACGTTTGAAAACCCAGAGTCCCTGTCTAGCCACATGGAGTCTCATCACGAAGGTATCTTCGAGGGACATCAAGTAAACGCCATTGTACGACAAAGCTTGTTTTCGACCCCGCGGTCGCGTTCTACTTGCCCTCTTTGCTGCTTCCCCATGGGTGATGAGCAGCATCGACTGAAACGCCTAGGGAGCTCGACCCAAGACCATCTACCGACGGGGGCCATGTTCAAACGCCTTAAGACAGAGGCTGGATACACTCTATCCGGAAGTAAGGACAATGGCAGAAGTGAGACGAGCGCTGTTAGCGCTAACACCGCGGCAAGCCATGTGGCTGCCCATCTCCAAAACGTCATGCTCCTCACGCTGCGCTTGATATCCATAGATGGCGTTCCAGACATATCCTTAGGAAGCGAAAGCGATCTGTCCCATACTGACTCCCAGAAGTCCTGGGTGAGCTCAGGTGAAAGGGATTCGGAGCAGAACATATCGGACGTGGACGAGGACGACGGGTCAGCGCATGCTCACGATGATACGGGCGCCGGCAACCAACTAGCAACGCCGGAACTCATTCCGGACTCAACGCCTGTTGACTGGTCTGACGTCCTGGTTAGTGTTGGACACGAGGTCTTCAAGGACGACCCTATCATGACGGATACACCCGAAGTCGTAGAACCCCGCCAGCCATCAAGCGCAAATGACGACGAGGTCCGATACCATCTTTCAGCCAGACTGGAGATGATCAAAAAGCTTCTGCATTCCGGATTTTCGTTTGGCATAGATATGGCTGTGGTTGACAAGTTCTACAAAGGAATGACGAGTAATTGTCCAGACCTGTCGCCTGAGGATATTGCCCTTATCTTCCGAAACTCAAGTCAGATGCACGACTTCTCCGTCAGATTTCAGGAGCACCTCGAGGCGGCAGCCAGGAGCGTGTACATCAGGCGCAACTCAGAGAAATGGCCCCATCGCCCAGGGACTGAAAACGCACTGCGACCCGCTGATTATGATGAACCAAGAGGCACATCAGGGTCATATGTTGATAGAGATCGCTCTACCTTCATTGGGCAAGCCTTCGTTGTGTCCGCCGCTGACTTGGAACAACATTTCTTCGATTATCTACGCAACCAAGAAGCGGCCGAGAGCAGACTTCGAACACTTGAAAAGAAATCCAGAGTGGCGAAATGGATTAAGAATTGCGATGCGTATGCAGGGCAACAGGCATACCGCAAGGGCTTGCACGCTCTACTTGGGAGGCCTATGAATCAACTGTTGGATTACCGGCAGGTCCTGGAAGATTTGGTTTCTGTCACTTCCGCCAACCACCCTGACCGGCAGGCCCTTCTTACCGCTGTCGCGCAAGTAAAGAGTCTGGTGATTGCTGTTGGTGTAGAACAGGCTCGGAGTAGGCCCGAGCCAAAATCGCGACCGGAGATTTTGAAGGCTCTCAGTTGGCGGCCCAGTAGCAGACTCAATATTGCTACGGCCGTTGCTGACGATGAGTTTACACTCTTATCTGTCAGGTTCTTCGATGATCTCCCTCGGATACGCTCGATCATGGAGCAAGTGCGTGACGATTTATCAATGAACCCGTTTGCGCAACTCGTCAGTACAATTGCCACATTAGACGATATATCGACTACCCATCGACCAGGCCGCCAGGGCCAGTGGAAGATGTTGGACAGAACTGTCCAGCATTTTATACATTCAGTGTTGCCAACGCATGTGCGTTACCACCTTTGTCTCATACACTGAACTAGCAGCGACTAACACACCATACAGCAAAAAGACCTGGAGAGAAACGTCATCACCCCTCTATCTGTTCTGCTTGACCTCTACGAAGGTCCGCGTAAAGCAATCGACGCGCGTGTCAACTACCTTGCACAGTATACTAATTTCACTGCGATGAGGGAGCGCGGCAAGTCAGCCGGAAAGAGGGTCACGGAGCAAGCCCATAGGTTCCTTGCCTTGGACAAATCTCTTAAAGACGAGCTTCCCAGGCTTCATGCGCTCTCTGCAAAGATTCTAGATTTGTGCTTGGGCAGGTTGACTCGAATCCAATCTTCTTTGCTCCTTGAAATGCGGAAGAGCCTAGAGCCGCACGCTGATACGACTTTCAATGATTTTAAGACGATAGTCAGGGACTGGGAAGCCAGAGATAGGCTTCCTGAACTATATATGCGTAATTTGGAAGTATGCAAACCGTCACCGTCTTTCATTATTCAGCACACTGCTGGCTCCTTGAGCCGCCTTACCTCGCGTATAGTGAGATATCAGTCAAACTCAAGTTCGCAAGCCAACCCTCTCACACTTGGACCCCCTGCCCTGCCGGAAGCTCCACCGCCAACACAAATATCCAGCGCAAAGCTAACTTCATCATCCGTTCTCCATGTCCTCGCCATGTATGACTTTGTGGCTGAGAGTGATGTGTCTTTGAGCCTCCGCAAATACGATATCATCCAGGTCATAGAACAGCTTGACACGGGTTGGTGGGACGGCGTGCTTAAAAACGTTCGTGGCTGGTTCCCTAGTAACTACTGCATCATGATACCCGATCCCGATGGTGCGACAACTGAAAATCCTTATACGGACATAGATATGAGTGGTAAGAGCCTTCGAATCGACCACCAACACCTAGCTAATTGTGTCCAGATACTCGCACTCCGTTTCAACTTCCCCCAGATGCGAGGTGGGAGTCGCCTACTACGGAGGAGGAAGGTGACTGGATACCGCAGGCAACTCCGAGTGGTCTTTTATACTATATTCCAATCCGGTCTCTATCTCCGCGTCCCACGGACATCTCCTCTGCAGACGACCGTTCCGGCTCAGCTCAACAGTTTAGCTTTGTACTTGACAACCAACCCCAGAATCCAGCTCTCATTGCGAAAAGAGGAAGCAATTTGGAGGTGCTTTGGCGCGCCGAAAGTCTCTCTGTATTCAACATTGAGCGGCTAGCGGAAGACCGCGGTTATCCGTACCTTATTTATACCGCGGGTGAAATCTTCAATGTCGTTCGCGAACAGGATGACCTCTGGCTTGCGTGGAATCAAGATGATCCAGTTAGGGGCTTGGGCTGGATATGGCCTAAGCACTTCTATAAGATGATTTGACTGCTTTCCGATGAGAGGGGGTATTGTCAGATTGAAAGGAACATCCAGGCTGGGACATGGCCGGGATTCCTTGATGTGGGAACTGTTGGTGGCAGCTTCCGCGGTTTTCAAGCTTGCACACGACATTGTCTATTGAAGAAGGAACATGACCCATCACCTTTCCGCGTCGCAATTATTCTGCGATTTTACACACTAATCGATTCCTACCGCCATAGCGTAATCTCTGTTCTGACTATTCCCATTCATAATCTCTTTCACTTGAGCTCCTGTCTGAAAACCGTCCGGACCATGTCCGAAGAACCCCCAGATCCCCCCCTCTCGGCCACTTCCGATCCCATGTACATATACCGTCAAGTCTGCCAGGGCTTCTCCGTGGCACGAGCGTACTACCACGGATACGGCGAGCGCACTCAACAGATTATCTCGCTTCAGCACCGCTTCAACTCGTGGGTGTACCGCGCGCTGCTCGTGAGAAACAGCCATGGCCACATCCAGCTATGCGACTTGCTCCGCAACAGCCCCGAGGCGCTCAACCTCGCCCGCGACACCATGGTCCGCCTTTTCATCACGCTTGTCGACAACTACGGCGGCCGGCTCCATTGGGTGCGGCAGGCCGATCGAATACCCCAGCTCGAGCAGGATGTAGAGGACACGTTTATGGCCTACGAATTCGCCGCGGCCCGGCACAGACTCGCTCTGATTGAGGCGCTAGATCAACTACAGGGGCCTCCGCTACCTCCGGTCTCCCCTGTCCCTGAACCCGAGGAGCCGCCTTCGACGGATACGCCCCCGCTTGTGTTACCCTCGCTTGGCCCGCCTGCCT
>RHLP01000331.1:0-73782 GCA_003719405.1 Aspergillus incahuasiensis
AGGTGTAGGGTGGGGGTGGAGGTAGATCGTCGGTATTGCTGGGGACTGGACGGCGAGTGATTGGTCCTGGAGTCGGGACAGGTGCGATTTGAGGCTGCGTGGAGAGGAAAGCAGATGATGATGTGTCCATGTCGCGCGTTGAGATCACGGGTGGAGAGGCCCGTTGGCGCTGGCGACGGCGGCGACGGAGAAGGAAGAAGATGATTGCTGCTATGATGGCCGCGCCGACAACGGCCACTGGGACAGCGATGGCGACTTTGGTGGTAGTGCTCATGCCGCCGCCGCTGCTGCTGGTGGCGGTGGAGTTGTCATTTTGGCTGTCGGCCGAGGTTGTGGAGGTCGAGGATGGTGTTGAGTCTGAGGGGGAGCTTGTAGTTGTGAAGGATGATGTGGCTGTTGCTGTGTATGCTGTTTCCCCTGTTGATTCTGATGGGTTGCTTAGCGCCGTGGCTGTTTCTGCTGCTGTGGTGGTTTCTTGCTCCCAATTTGAGATGGATGAAAATTGGCCAGACTCAGAACCTGACTGTCCATTTGAGCCTGAACCTGTTTGGGCGTCATCGCCGGCTGATTCGCCGCTGCCCCAGTTGCTATTGTCGCCATTGCTCCAGGATTCACTCATTCTCGAGAGGAAGCTCGAGTATAGTGGCGAGTGTTCTGTTCCGGTTAGCATTCCAGGGTCTATACCGCTTGTGAGAGGGAGCAGTTACTTTTCACCCCCACCCAGCAGATGTAAGATTCCTTGAGTCTCTTAACTCCGCTCTTTCATGCAGATGGAGGACCCAATTATAGAAATTGAGTCAGCAGGTGCTCTCGTATCCGGCTTATTGACGACGACGTGCGTACAAAGTGCCAAGTCACGGACAGGAAAAGTCGCAAGAAAGAGACGAAAGGGGAGAAAAGGGAAAAGAAAGAGAAGAGAAGAATTCAGAAGAGAAAAGACGAATTGTAGCGTTGAAGAGAAAAGAGGAGGGAGAGAGCTGACATGGCGCAGCGGCTCCAACCAGTATAGCCCTAGCAAGTTAGTATTAGGATCCTACAGCACAACGCTTACCTAGTGGGCACGGCTGAAATCGACACAACTCGACTCATGAAAGCGGCCTCATCGACCAGATGAGCATGAGGGGCCGTTGTACAAAAGATAGCACGGCTGGTAAGACGGCTCTTTCTCCTCCTTCTTTGTCATTTCGCTATCTGATCCCTGTCAGTCGACGGCAGTGATACCAGTAGGCGCCCGCAGGGGCTTGAAACAATCTAACAAGACGTGTCGCCCTCGCAAGAAATCCGCTTTGTTTCAAGAGGCTGGCGAGGCTGTGCCGCCTGTTGATCGACCCGCAGGCTTAGCTCTTGAAGGCGTCTTCTCCGTTCCAACTGGATTTAGTGTGCGTCTGGCTTGTTGTGGATGGCCGGGCTGCGCTCTAACGGGCTCACAGCCCTGCTCTTGCGTGGCCGGCAGTCGTCAGATCATCGAGATTTGGGGGCCAATCCTCGAAGCGCAGGATCCACTTTCTCAGGATTATTCATGAAGACCATGTACTTCAGCGTTCAGACCGCTCGTTTTCAGTTGAATGGGATCGGATGATCTGAGCCCGTTATGCTGGCATTGAGCCAACTGACAGGCCGTTTCATTGTTTGAGGAACAAAGAGCCGCACTCCCCAAAGCTTTGCAAAACGCCTGAGGCAGTCAGGCTGGCAAGGCCAAGCTGCCTAAAAGGGTATAGCGTGGTGAATGCATGTATACATTGTGATTATTATTATTTGTGCTAAGCCTGGCAGTGGCACGAGAATCAACAGATCTGAAATTAGAATGATCCGACTCTAGCCTAAGCCCTCCTGACTCGCATAATAGCTTCGTTTATCTGTTTGCTGTTTTTGCTCAGCTGTCATGCCCAAGCTGCGAGATCAACAATGGATCTCTAGAACAATGAAAATGACTATGTCTGCCAACGGGTGAGTGATGATACAACCCAACTACCCAACTCGAGCCCCAAAGCATCATACACAAAGAAGTGCCGCATGTGCCGGCATCTATTTTCAGATTTCGCATTCTTGATTTCAATCTCCGGATCATCGATTCAACGAGGTGATGGACGCGCGGCGTGACTGGCTCTGGGCGGCAGCGGTATTGACAGTTGAGGCTAAACTACTTTTGGATGGCTTCAGCTTGCGGGGAAATAGTGATGACATTCGTCAGCTTTAACGTTCCTCCGCGACCACTATCTTTATTGTTAGCCTTGATATCTTCGGAACCACATCCGACCTGCGCTATGAGCGGCTTCAAAGGTATTATGAAAGATGGGTGGCACCCCAAAGCTCGAGACGGGAAAAAGGAGGGCTGGCGGAACGATTTCAAGGGCGTCAACCAGGTGGTGAGTTCTTCTGTTTACAGCACACGACCTTTACTCTGACACTTCGTAGGCTGGATGGATGGGCAAGGGAAAAGACCCAAAAGATGAGGAGAGAGAAAACCATGTCGCCCGCCCACTCACTTCGCTGAAAGACCCTGCCTCCTTTGGCCCCCCGCCCAAACATATCAAATACCATGGTGCCGCGGCGCTCCCAAACGAAACCACGCCGGATCGCAGTGGATTGGGTGCACCCTTGAGTCAGACGCAGATAAATAACTCATACGCCCAGAGACAACAGGAAGAGGAGGAGGAGAGGCGAAGGGAAGAGGAGGCAGCGAAACGGCCTCCAGTGCCATACCGCGCGAACCGAACAGGCATTGACCCAAGCACTCTCCCAACACCCCCTGTCCGGCGGGTTGGCTCAGTAGCAGAATCAGCACCGACTCCCGCAAGTCCTAGGCCGAGACCGAATGTTCCGCCCCGTGTACCACCTCGGACAAACACCCCCACATCTGCCTCTCACACGCCCCCTCCTCCTGCATACACCCCTAGTCCGCCAGTTTCAGAACAGCCTCAGGCCGCAGATAGTTACTTGAACCAAACCGCCACCTCGCGCCTCACCCATGCAGGGGTTTCCGTTCCGGGACTCGGCATTGGTAGCAGGCCTTCGAATCCAACCTCGCCATCAAGTCACAACCAGGCGCCGGTAAACGAGCTCCAGAGCCGATTCTCCCAGATGAAAGCGAGCTCAGGGTCTTTCCAGTCGCCTGCACCTCCGCCAGTACAAGCCCAGTCACCAGCTAGTTCCACTTCCAATGTATCGAATGCAAGATCCGCATTCAACGACTTCCGGTCCAAGCATAGTGACCAGATCGAATCCGGAAAGCAAAAACTCAATGGATTCAATCAAAAGTACGGAATTACCGAACGGATCAATAACACTTTGAACAGCAAGTCAGACAACGCGGAACAAGCTCCTCCCATTCCCCCGCATCCAAACTTGAGTCGTTCGACCACCACCTCTAGTACGGATACCGCGTCTATAGCTCAGAGGAAGGCGCCTCCACCACCTCCGCCTCAGAAAAAGGCCGAGCTACGGTCGACGCCTGTCAATACGGGCTCACCAGCGCCGCCTCCACTTCCGCTCGGTACTAAACCCCGCTGACACCTGAAACTGGTTTAAATATCATCCTATGTAAATATAACTTGCTGCGACTGGCGTTTTTAGCGCGTCGGTTTATATACTCCCAACCATTGTTCAACGCCATGCACTCTGTAAGGGTATATCACGTGAATATGGACCGCGATTGGCCGGGCATTTCATCCTCGGTCCATTTGTTCCCCCATACTTTCAAATACAACGGAGTTACGGAGCACAACAGTCAAAGCTAATCCTTAAAAATTGGGTCTGGCACAGGATCATGCAGCCCTGACGCAGGTTGGAACCGCCTAAAGCCATCGGCGAACGCTCCACGCAGAACGCGGAAATCAGTCGCGCGCCGCGGTCCCGTTGGAGTTCCGTTGGATTGGCGTCAATGCGGAAGCTTCTCGCGTGAGTGTCATAGATACGTCAGCATAACCTAGATAGAGCTCCTTCCGTAGGCAGGAGGCGACGGTCGCAGAGCGTCTCAACAGTAGCGTAGACAAGTCTTTCCGAGAAGCCCAAGATTTGGCGGATTCCAAGAACGACAAGATTCACAGGCAGGCACTGCTTGTGGTTTGCAGTTGTTGGGGCTGCACGGCCGAGGTCTGGATGGTTTGTTGGGAAAATGCAGTCGCGGCTCCACACGAAAATCGCAGCGAGTTACAGTATCAGCATTATTTCATCGCTTCTTGGTCCTCGTCTTTAAATTGATATTCTTGTCTCCAGTCGCCCGGCCAGGACGAGGTTGCATTGGAGTTTATTATTTGCTTTGGCGCCCCTATCCCTTTAATCGCGCCTTGTTGTTCCTGTTGCTCCGAGCAGTTTTACCTCTATAGCCAATTTCTCCCCTACTGACGCTCTCACATCAATCGCAATGTACGATCTCGCCCTGGATACAGGGTCGGGCCCTGCTGTCGTGCGATTTGGCCTGCCTCCAGCTTCATTGCTCAAATTCCCCCCGGACGAGCTCCCAGCTACGGTACCTGCTCCCCAGCTTGACGAGCCCACTTGGTACCAACCATTCAACATCCCTGCCGGTCTCTACAACCAACTCCTCGATGTTCGCGTGCCAATCACCATCGCTAGCGTCTACGCTGTCACTGTCGTCATCATCAACCGCATCAATAAGAGCCGAGGCTACAAACCCTACGCGTTCAGCCAAACTAGAGCCTTCAAGACCTTCGTTATCCTGCACAATGTCTTCCTTGCCGTATACTCTGCGTGGACTTTCGCTGGAATGTTCCGCGCTTTCCGCAACACCTGGCCCTTTTGGGAGGAGAATGGCTTCGTGGGTGTTGTCGATGCGCTGTGCAAGTGCAACGGTCCTCGGGGATACGGAAATGCGGCTACCTACGACACTACTGTAAACCAGTGGTCGATACAGAACTCCGAGTACAGACTGGCCGAAGGTGGTGTACCAGATCCGTCGGATGTTGGCCGTTTGTGGAACCAGGGCCTGGCCTTCCTGGGCTGGATCTTCTACCTCTCGAAGTTCTACGAGGTGCTTGATACTGCGATCATCCTTGCCAAGGGCAAGAAGAGCTCGACGTTGCAGACTTACCACCACGCCGGCGCCATGATGTGCATGTGGGCTGGTATTCGCTATGTTGCGCCTCCGATTTGGATTTTCACATTGGTCAACTCTGCGATCCACGCGATGATGGTAATTGGATATTTTAGTTGTCACCCTAAAATTGATTTGGCTAACTGGACGATAGTACACCTACTACACATTGACGGCCCTTCGTATCCGCGTCCCAAACATTGTCAAGCGCTCCCTGACCACCATGCAAATCACCCAATTCGTGATTGGATCAACGATGGCTGCATCCTACCTATTCGTCTACTACAGTCTTCCGCCCGTTCGCTTCCTACCTACAACATCCGCCGCCGCAGAACTCGCAGCCGCTACTGGATTGTCCTGGATCAAGCAAGTCGCTCTTCGCGCAGCCGGTGCTGAAGGCATCGCCGAAAATGTGGGACACGCCGAAAACAACCTTGGAGCTCCTCGTGAGGTCGTACAACCCGGGCCTATGGTTACCTGTATGGACACTTCCGGACAGGGGTTCGCTATCTATCTCAATGTCGCCTATCTTTTGCCCCTGACTTACCTTTTCGCTCGCTTCTTCGTTCGCTCCTACCTGTATCGCAAGGATCCTGGTCCTCAGACTACTCATATTCACGCAGCCGAGAAAGCTGGCTTGGATGCGCTGAAGGGAGTGAGACGTGAAATCGAAAAGGCTGCGGAGATGAGCGGAGAGACTAGCGAAACGACTGAGGACGAGGCCGTCGCCAAGTCCCGGTCAAACCGGAACCACGTACAGGATACCGCGGAGAACTCTCCCATTCGAACCCGTTCTAGCGCTGCCAAGAAGGCGCGTGCAACCGAGAGCCAGCGCGAGTCCAAGCAGGGCTTTTCCACCGTCCCCGCCGGCAAGGGCGCCAAGAGAACCAGCAAAGAAGAAACACAAAGCGCCGGCGGTCCCGCTGAGGTCAAGACCTTCAATCCTTTTGGTGTTTTGGGCAACACGAACGGCAACCCGAACTAAGGAAGGCTCCTTCAGCCAGTCAATCATGAACTGTGAGCTCCAAGCGTAGCTGCCTGGCTAGTTGTGAGCTCATATTGGCGTATTATTATTCACTCCTATCATCTATCCAGCCCGACCCCAACAGCGGCCATCTCAACATACTCCTCCATGAAGTCTACGAGCTCAGGGGCTGTGTTAAGTACCCTCTAGGGGTCGAGTTGAGTTCTCGTCGGCCCGTCGCGCCATTGAGCGCAAGGCCTCCGGCAGCCTGATTAAAGTTAACGTGTCTTCATGCCTTTTCAATCCTGTACAAAAGCGTGCCAATTGTGTCTTTTGCGTTTGTTTCTGTTCTGTATATATTTACGTGGTGCTTTGACGGGGTCTCTTTAAGACTGGGTGGGTTCCAGACGATAAAAGGATGTATATCATATCAATAGAGCAGACCGAGAATTACAAAACAGGTTTTCCCTATGAGTGGTTTTCTTTCTGAATGGGGATTCTAGATCTTGCTGGGTAAACCACTGCCTTGAAAGTGGGGATGATTGAGTGGCTAGTAAGTGAAGAAGCCCGGCCCATCGTGTAAACAAAATACTCAAATGCTGCACATCAACAGAACAATTAAGTGCTGTCAGGACATCATCAAATCTATGAAGCCCAGTATCATGTGCTGGGGATCTGCGTTGCTTCCGCTTGCTCTTTTGCCCCAAGGATTCCAACCCCTCATTTTTCTCCATCGGACAATCTCCCAATTCGCCCGGTCTCCATAATTTCTTTACACCCCTGCTGCTCTTATGCCGGCTGACGGGGGAAACCATGCCGACCTGCCAGATGAATGGAGGAAAATCTACACTGTCCCCATGTTCATGCTTTGATCCACTATGAACCAGGCCACCGTGAGATGACCTGACCTCATTGCTCTCCACGTAATCTCTGGAACTGATGATTGTCTTTGTAGTCCAAGACGCGGAGGCCTGGTCGTCGGTATTAGCAATGTCTAACCCGCTTCACCAAGTGCTCGAACATAAATTGGTCAATTTCCGGCTGGACGCCATGCAAAGTAAACAGTCTACGCTCCGTCGTTCGATAATTCGACCATGGCGAGAGTCTTTCGATCACTTCTCTTCCTTCTGGGAAGCCTCCAAGTTCTGACAGCTGCCCAGAACAGTTCTCTCTCCGAATGGCCCGTCCACGACAATGGATTGAGCAAAGTCGTGCAATGGGACCATTACAGCTTCTACGTCAACGGCCAGCGGATATTCCTGTTTTCGGGTGAATTTCACTACTGGCGTATCCCAGTGCCGGCGCTATGGCGAGACATCCTGGAGAAGATTAAGGCAATTGGTTTCACTGGTTTCGCCTTCTACTCTAGCTGGGCTTTCCATGCACCCAACAACCAGACTGTTGACTTCTCGACCGGCGCTCGCGATATCACACCTATCTACGATCTAGCGAAAGAGCTTGGAATGTACATTATTGTCCGCCCGGGACCATATGTCAACGCAGAAGCCAGTGCCGGTGGATTCCCGCTCTGGCTTACTACGGGCGCATATGGGTCGACGCGGAACGATGACCCTAGATACACGGAGGCATGGGAGCCGTATTTTGCTGAAGTGTCCGAGATCACAAGCAGGTACCAGGTAACGGACGGGCATTATACTCTCTGCTACCAGATTGAGAACGAATATGGACAGCAGTGGATTGGGGATCCGGACGACCGAAACCCAAACCAGACGGCTGTTGCCTATATGGAGCTCCTGCAAGCATCGGCTCGTGAAAATGGCATTACCGTGCCTTTGACCGGGAATGACCCCAACATGAACACAAAATCTTGGGGCAGTGACTGGTCGGACGCTGGGGGTAACCTTGACACTGTCGGCTTGGACTCGTATCCTTCTGTGAGTGTTGTGCACCTTAATTTTAGGCTCATCTAACTGGAAAAGTGCTGGAGCTGCGATGTCAGTGTATGCACCGGTACAAACGGGGAATACGTGCCCTACAAGGTGCTCGACTACTACGACTACTTCCAGGAAGTCCAACCGAGCATGCCATTTTTTATGCCAGAGTTCCAAGGCGGATCTTACAACCCATGGGACGGTCCTGAAGGCGGCTGCACCGAGGATACTGGTGCTGACTTTGCCAACCTGTTCTACCGGTGGAACATCGGCCAACGAGTAACTGCCATGAGTCTATACATGATGTTTGGAGGAACAAACTGGGGTGGGCTTGCAGCGCCAGTCACCGCGAGCAGCTATGACTATTCTGCACCGATCTCAGAGGATCGCTCAATTGGGTCCAAGTATCACGAAACCAAGCTTATTGGTTTATTCACCCGATCCGCAAAGGACCTGACCAAGACCGATCGTCTTGGGAACGGGACGCAGTACACAGACAACGAAGCCGTCATTGCCATCGAGCTACGGAACCCAGATAACAGCGCTGCTTTCTACGTAACGACTCATCTGGACACCACTGTCGGCACGGATGAGTCGTTCAAGCTGCACGTCAACACCTCTGAAGGAGCTCTTACCATCCCAAGGCACGGAAGTACCATTCGACTCAACGGCCACCAATCCAAGATTATTGTAACCGACTTCAGCCTTGCTTCTGAAATGCTGCTATACTCCACAGCAGAAGTTCTGACTTACGCGGTCTTTGACCGCAAGCCAACTCTTGTTCTTTGGGTGCCGACGGGTGAATCGGGCGAGTTTGCTATTAAGGGCGCGAAATACGGATCAGTCGCGACATGCTCGGGATGTTCTTCTGTACAGTTCCACCGTGATAACGAGTCCTTGACAGTTGGATTTACTCAGGGAGAAGGCCTGAGTGTCTTAGAGTTAGACAACGGCGTGAGAGTCATCTTGCTTGACAGACAGACGGCGTATGACTTCTGGGCCCCCGCATTGACAGAAGACCCGCTCGTTCCCGAGGGCGAAAGTGGTAAGACTCTTGAAGGTATATATTCCTAGTATTGAACTAACGGGAAGGTAGTTCTCGTCAGTGGCCCCTACCTCGTCCGCTCAGCCACACTATCAGGGTCCAAGCTGGCTCTACGAGGCGACTCCGAGGGCGAAACAACGCTGGAAGTATTCGCACCCGAGAAGGTTAAAGAAGTTACATGGAACGGGAAGGACGTAAAGGTGACCAAGAATCAATATGGCAGTCTCAAAGCCAATCTTGCCAAACCTCCGACGGTTGAACTGCCTGCTCTCAACGGCTGGAAGTCCAGCGACAGCCTACCAGAGCGATTCCCAACCTATGACGACTCGAGCGCGGCATGGGCTGGTAAGTTTCCAAATCTATCATTAGAAAATCGATAATAACAAAACAGATGCAAACCATATGACAACCGCGAACCCTAACAAGCCAGCTACACTGCCCGTCCTTTATGCTGATGAATACGGTACACCCTAATAAGCCATCCCCAGCAAGCATCATCTAATCAGTCATAGGATTCCACAACGGCGTGCGTCTATGGCGCGGCTACTTCAACAGCACCGCCTCAGGTGTCTTCCTGAACGTCCAAGGCGGCGCCGCATTGTACGTTACTTAATCCCCACTCTAGCCCTAACCCAACGGACAGAACAAGTCACAACAAACTAACCTACACTTCTCCTCACAGCGGCTGGTCCGCCTGGTTAAACGGCCATTTCCTCGGCTCCCATCTCGGCGACGCCTCAATCCAGCAAGCAAACGGCACCCTCACCTTCCCCGCCAACACCACAACCACAGACGGCACGCCCAACGTCCTCCTAGTCGTGCACGACGACACAGGCCACGACCAGACAACAGGGGTCCTAAACCCGAGAGGAATCCTCGAGGCCCGTTTGCTCTCCAATGACGATACCGAGACACCCGAGTTCACGCACTGGCGCGTCACCGGCGCCGCAGGCGGAGAGTCAGATCTCGACCCCGTCCGTGGCGTCTACAACGAGGACGGGTTGTTCTCTGAACGCATGGGCTGGCACCTCCCCGGGTTCGACGACGGCGAGTGGGCGTCTGTAAACGGAACCGGATCCGCGCTCTCCTTTACCGGCGCAACAGTTAAGTTCTTCCGAACCGTCATCCCGCCACTCTCGATTCCGCAGAATGTCGACGTTTCGATTTCCTTCGTGTTCTCGACCCCGAGCGCAAATACCACTTCTGCGGGAAACACGTCTGCCTTCCGTGCTCAGCTCTTCGTGAACGGATATCAGTATGGCCGGTATAACCCGTACGTCGGTAACCAGGTTGTGTACCCTGTACCTCCTGGAATCTTGGACTATGCTGGGGAGAATACAATCGGGGTGGCGGTTTGGGCGCAAACGGAGGCGGGTGCGAGTTTGAACTTAGATTGGAGAGTTAATTATGTGGTTGGAAGTTCGCTCGATGTTGGGAGCTTGGATGTTGCTGGGCTGAGGCCTGCGTGGAGTGAGGAGAGGGAGAAGTTTGCTTAGGGGTGATTATCCCCGGGGACAAAAGAGGGATGGGGTATGCTTGGGACGAGATAATGATTTGTTAGCCTGGTTATCGAGTACACATAATAGTTCATGCTTTGTATGGTCTATATCTAGATAGATGTCTCGAACTATAGGTAAGATAAGTGATCTTGTTGTATCCTCATAACTCGAATCGTGAATTGTCGTATACTCATGATAGCAGTTTCCAACAACGGAACCGACCATTCAAACCAAGTAGCGGAAGCCCCTCGCCGAAGCCTGCCCAACACCACCCCCGACTCCCTCACCTCGGTCAAGCTTCTTATTCAACCTCACAAGGAGGAACCTCAACACCGTGGCCGCCAGAATCGCCACGAAAGCCGTCGCGCAGTTGACCGACATGGCCGTAACGAACCTTGGCTTGTCACTATTCGGGTACATATAGCTCGCATAGATACTGCTAGCATTGCTCACGCAGTTGATTCCGGCCAAGGCAGCAGCACGCTTTGAGGCAGGTCGTGGGAGGGTATTCGAGATCCAGCCTAGCGCGACGACGTAGCCCGTGTAGAGGGACGGGACCATGAGCATCATAGACAGGTAGCGGGGGCCCGTTGCGGTGGTTGTGGCGGCGATGATGAAGGCTATGACGGCGACGTAGAGGGGCACTGTGATGTGGAAGTAGCGCTCGCCTGTGCGGTCTGCGTGCCAGGCGTTTGCGAAGGCGGTAATCACGGCGAGGACGTAGGGGGGTGCGGTGAGGAGGAGGGTTTCGATGTTGCCGTAGTTGAGGGTTTCGACGACGGTTGGGAAGAAATTTGTTACGGAAGCGGAGGAGATTATGCAGAGGATTAGGAGCATCTATAGAACGGATGGGAGGTTAGTAACTCGGTATTGTTGTTCAGCTACGGTAGGCTGCGGCGTACCAGGATCCACGTCTTGATGTCGCTAAATGCGAGCGTGGCGTCGTGAAGTAAGGATTGATGCTCGCTGTCGACCCAGTCGTCTTCACCAATATCTTCTTCCAGTCGCCAGGCAGCTAGCTCTTTCTCCTCTTCTGAGAGCCAGCTGGTGGTACGTGGAAAATTGGGTAGGATGAAGATTGAGATTAGGGCGACTGTGATAGTAACGGCCCCTTCAATGATGAATAGCCAGCGCCTACAGGAAGTCAGAACAGACTTATCCTTCTAAAGCACCCGGACATCCACTTACCAAGCACCAAGCCCTAGTTTACCATCCATATTTCCAGTAATGCCGGCCGCAATCAACCCCGAAAATGCGCCGGATATTAAGGAGCCGGAGTAGAGCGCGGCAGTGCGGAACCCTAATTCTTTTCTGGTATACCAAGCACTAAGGAAGTAAAGGCATCCGGGCTGCACGCAACATAGTCAGATGAGCGACCACTTAGAATTAGCACAAGGAAAACATACAAAGTAAGCAGCCTCGACGAAACCCAGGAAGAACCGGATGGCAATAAGCCCGGCGTAATTTTGAGCAGCAGCAGTGCACGTGGAGATGATACCCCAGAGAATCATAGAGCAGGGAAGGTATATTGCAGGCTTTCCGAGTTTGTTCAGCAACAGATTGGAGGGGACTAAGACGGGTTAGGAACGGCAGCATAGTTCCACTCGCAGGACCTTACTCTGCATTAGAAGATAACCGACGAAAAGAATGCTGACGCAGGTCTGGTACTGCACTCCTACGAGTTTCAGGTCCTTCTCAAGACCAGCCAGTCGACCCGCAGCCTAGAGACCATGAACGCGATTCTTATCCATTGTTAGGGCGTGCGCCACTTACAATGTTGTTCCTGTCCAAGTAGTTGAGGACGTACATGATGATCATCATTGGCAAAAGTCGAATGTCAATCTTGCGGACGAGAGCCCTCTCAGCCTGTGCACGCTCTTCTGGGGACAGGCCCGCCACATAGGCAGGTGCCTCCTTTTTAGGGTTAGGCTTGTTGCCATTGGTGATCTCTTGAACGACCTCGACGTTTTCAGCATGGCTCTTGTGCACACCACCCTCAAGGTCCTGCAAGATTGGTTGTTGTGAAGACATGGTCCCATATGATGACAGAGAAGAAGAGCTAGGATTTAGAGGAAGGAACGAAGAAGACCGGGCATCCCGGGGAGAAACATGGCCCTTCATATTGCCCAGCTCGCGGACTTTCTGCGGCATCCAGGACAAGTGACGAGTGACACCTCGGAACCTTCCCGCCACCCATACAGTCCGGCAACGAGTGCTACGTTGTACTGTTGCAGTGCATCTGGAGAGATGGAGACAGAGAGAACCGGGCACTGGCTCTGAGTTGCCGATAAGAGCGAGACGGAGGAAGTCCTGCCAATAGCAGGGTCGTCAGCGGGGGCACTGGTCTGGGGTCAGGAGGAGAAGCTGGACGAAGGCCGTGGGTGGATTCACGGGGTCGTTGTGGGGAGCTGAAGATGGACTGGGGCATGCCCGTGGGGATAAGGAGAGATGAAATGAAGAGCTCGATGGGAAAGTCGGATACCGCAGAGGGAGGAGGGACAGGCCCGTGACCAGTGCCAAGCACCCCAGCACAGTACAGAGTACCTATTGACTTGTCATTGCAGACAAAGAAGCCCGTTCCAAGATAACTGATTCAAACAAGCTCCCCAAGCAAATGCTTCTCGTTTTTGGAGGCGTTTAACCGAAGTTCTCCCCGAAAATCCCTTGCTGAACCTCTGCAGTAAAAATCCTCAGTGACATGGCCATCTCGGTCTAACTCCGATGCATGCCCTACCATGATACCATCACGCCATGAATCTCCTTTCCCACCCCCAAAATTAGCTGCAGTCGACTTGCGTCAGGCCCGTGCCTCCACACCGACAAACCTGCTTCTTCTTGAAGCATCTTGGCCCTCGGCCGTTGAGTTCATACTCGGGCAATGGCCTTTGTTATACGACGGCTGCTAAGTTACAACCGAGGAAACTATCCGTACTTGCGAAACGTCTGAGGCGCAGAAATAAGGATGAATTTGTTTGCATGCCATCCAACCAGATACAGTACCAGCAACAGCTATGAGACAAATGAGAGCGTGTGCATGAGAGAAACGACAAAACGTGGATACAGGTTCGAATGCCGAGTAACAGATATAGTAGAGTAAGTAGACAGAAAGCAAGCCCTGAAGATGCTGCAATAAGACCGGTCAATAACAGATGATCAAACTGCTTGAGATATGCCAGTGCATCCATTTCCAGAACGCGAACACACGATGAAAGATGGCCTGTGCGAGTTTGATGGCGACAAAAGAGAAAAGACGATACTAGATAATGATCAATAACGGGACTGTCCAGTTCCACGCTTGCCAAAGACGAAATTAAAAGACTGCATGAATCGAACATGTATCGGGGGGGAAAAGAAAACAAAAATCCATAAACGTGACTGGATCCGGGACAGGATAGAAAAGAATAGATCAAAGCCCAAAATCCTGAGCGCAAGGTAGATCAATATCGTACGATCCGAGAGGTAGTCGAGGCTGGAGCGTCTCCAACAATCAATTGCTCCGTTTTCTTTTTTTTTATTCTGTCCGCTGCTGGATCCGCATAAAGTCAGAGTGCATGCACAAAGAAATACCCATCGCATCCCGGGAATTAGGAGAGATCGCTGTGTGTGACCGAAACACCAGAACAATGTATCAGGGACCAAGGAAGTTAACATCGTGATCCGCAAATTGGGAGAGGTCGGACGATGCCAGATGACCGAGCCGGTCAAGACACCAAACTGAGACCGACAGCGCAACCAAAACGAGCTGCTCTAGAGGGATAAACCAGGTCTACAAGACGCCAAATGTGGATACCACACCTTTTCATAGATCCACCGCCGTCGAGATTAACTGACACAAGAAATGAAGAGAACGAAAACGCCGTTGCAATGCCGCATTCAGAGAAAGTGAGTGTAGATTTTCGAGGTTTCGTGAACTTCCATCTCCTAGTGGCCCTCAGTTAGCAGCCGAACGTAACGATGTCATATATGTAATGACTCACCATCTTGAACGTATTCAACTCCTCCTTAATCTGCTGGGCAAGAAGTGGAGTGAGTCGGTTGCACGTCGCGATATCTCCCCGACGATCGTATTCGCCACTGGGCCATGTTTCGTGGAACTGGATTCGAGGACTGAATACGAGGCTTCTCGAAGCCATTGCCCCTGGGCCAAGAGAGTCATTCTTCGCTTCAGGTATCTCATCCTCACCGGCAATTTTAACCGTGTCCGGGCGTCGAATCCCGGTTCGAGGCTGATCTTCAGGCGTGCTGGGTGCACTAGATTGCGGCGAATCAGTGCCATTTTCTGTATGCGTGCCAGACTTAGCGGCCGCAGATAGTGCAATGTCAGAGTTTCTTTCTACGGCATGGTGTTAGCAAATTTCATCTGGAAGAGATATTGCAGCTTTGAGACTTACTCTTGAGAATACCCTTTCTGACAGCTGCGAGAACCTCGGCGCGCTCTCGGTCCCCTCCGACAATGCTTTTACGCGATTGCAACGCATCTGCCGAATCATTTTCTCGGCCGGCAGCGGGAGGAGTTGTGGGTTCGACCTTAGGGAATACAGTTCCGCCATGAGGAAGATCCGTAGGGTCTGCATTTGCCGCGACACCCTTTCTTTCGGCCTCAATATTCACGACCGACAATTGGGGTGCCATCGGTTGCGCCGTCATATCATCCGGCGACGTCGCGATTATTGACTTCGGTCGGAAAAGGCCTACTAAAGACCTGGTTGACCGTTTCATTCCCTTGCCCATTTTCCGCAGCATGATTGACGCGGACGAAGCAGTGGACGAGATGGACAAATTATCCGTAGAGCTGTTGAAGAAACGGCCTTGGTGATGGGAGTATATACTCTCTCCTAGGCCGCTGGCTTCCTGCTGTTCGGCTATAGCAGCCTGTTCAGCCCCCAATTCTTCCTTCAGAAGGTCCCTGCGGGACTTGTCCACTGAAAGCCCGTCTTTACGGTGGTTGTTCTGCGAGGTCTTGAGAAGTTCCGAGGCGCTTCCGAACGAAAAAGCTCTTCTCAACCGTGATTTGCCAGGTCGATGTGAATCATTCTTTGAAAGTTCAGCTAGGCGTTGCGAAGCTGGACTTGCCAGTTTAGGCGTTTCTCGCTGCGTTGGCTGTGAGGTTTGTGGTGAGGTAGGGTCTGATGAAACGGGTTGAGACAGTGGGGATGGTTTGGGCGTGCGTTTGGCATCGTCCGGTTTCGTGGCGGGTTTTGGCGATACAGTCCCAGGGTCAGCAACCTAATAGAGATTAGTCTTGGAAACAATGAACAGTGCATGAATCGAAGGCTCTTACAGATGACGTCGAAGAGCGAGCGGAATGTAGGCTTCCTGAAACGTCCCTATGCGACTGGGCTGACCTGGGCCGCTCTTGACTAAAGTAGTCCTGTCCACCTGGCATTGGAATCGGGGATGCTGCGGGTAACTTGAGTTCCAGGTTGATAAGACCGGTGTTGTCCATGTTTCCCCAGCTCCTCCGTCGATAACGCTTCGCTAACTCCGGTTGGGCTTTATCCGACCGAGAGTTATCATCTGCGCTGGTGGCCCTGGTATGACCCTTGCCTTCCGGCATAAGACTTCTGGCTCCTGCTGGACCAGTGGGTGTCGATTGTTGCGGATTTTCATCCAGTATTGGGGGAGATACGTGGGCGCCTGCAGAGGCATCCGAGCGGCGGTTTCCACGACGATATCGATCGGGCGAGGGGCGGGACACCGTAGGGGAAGATATGTTCATGAAGGGCGGAGTGGGGGAGGGCAGGTTGGCAGTAGACAAGGGACGAATGGAAGGATCCCCGCGAGGCTGTCGAGTAGGAATTGCCGTATCATCTTTAGACATGTGTGACTGGACGGAAGAGTTGGAAGATGAAGTGGATACAGAACCAGCTGCAGTGTGGTGGACGAGACGTGAGTTGTTTCCGACGAGAGCAGCATTCGCGGGGAGTTGAGGTACCGAGGGAGCAGAAGAAGTTCGATGCTCAGGTCTCAAACTAGGAGACCATGACTGACGGTTCTGGACGTTGGGTGAATTGGAGAGGTTGGGGGTGCTGGTAAAGGCGTAGGGGGCCACCACCTGATGGCCGGGCCTATAGCCCCCCGAATTGCCGGCTGTGTTATATGTGTTCCAAGACATCGCGGAATTTCGAGAGTTCGTTTGCTGTAAGGACTGAGAGGTTGTAAAGGCGCCCGATGAGGAAGAGGGGCGTGTCTGGAGCACCGGAACCGCGCTGCTTTGCTGGGGAATCGTCTGTACCAAAGCTGCCATGTTGTTCTCCTCCACTAATCGCAGAGTAATCGAATTCGGACGCGTACTTGAAACGACGTCTTCCGAACAAATCCTATTCCGGTAATTGAAGCGAATGGAATCCTTCGGTGCTGTCGATCAAGCAGTGTATAGTGTTCGAGAGGCACTCGAGCGAGAGAAAGGGTAGGGGGGAACAGGGGGGAGAATCTGTACCACGTATTCGTCAGTTAGCATTGTACGACCAAGCAGCCGAGTTCGAAGATTGGGTGAGGGCCTCATAAACGAAGGTTTATCCAAATGACTGATGATCCGAACATGGATGAACCAATTCCAAGCACCGGGTATGAGCGTACCTGGTCTAATAATGCCCGTAGCTCAATTATACTGGTACAAACAATTAAGAAAGTCGCTCAGATGAATGCAGGCAGGCGAATGCTGTTGAAGGAAAAGAGGAAGGAAATGAGAGGCTTGGATCGAGCCAGGACCGAAGAGGGAGGAGCCAGCGATGAGGTACGATGTAAGGAACACAGGGTCAAAAGCGGCAGATGCTGTCTAGAGCGGTCGAGCCATAGGTAAAGAAACAAGGAGAAAAAAGAAGAGGAAGAAAAGAGATCCAGAAATGAAGATGACAACTAACAGGCAAGTCTGGAGAGATAAGGAGGAGAAACAAAAGGAAACGGTGACCAGATCCTAGGAAGACACGGGACTTCTGAATCAAGCAGAAGACGCGCCGTTCCGGGGGAACTGGAGAGAAATGGAGGAGGGGTGGGTAAACGGGAAGAAGAGGAGCAAGAAGGTGGAAGCTGGAGGAAGAGGGAGAAAGAGGGAGGAGATAATGGGATTGAGGAGGAGGATTGAGTTGGACTGATGGGATGGCTCTAACTAAGGGGAGAGGGAGACTGACAGGCGGAGACAGACGGGCGGGATTTTCCACTGCGGTTTTGGGACTTGGACGCGAAAAGGGACAACGCCTCGCCCTGACACTTTCGGGGTCTGGTTTTTGTGATCGATGAAGCTTAACTAATTATTTATGGCTCTCGCTTGTCTACTTGTGCGCAAGAATACTGCGAAGAGGAAAGGGGAAGCAGCTTCTTCAAGGAGGGAGGGAAAGTTTCTGGTGCAGATGGAAGCCCACGAGGGGAAGATCGATTAGCGGCGTCGTCAACAGCAACTTGAGATGGCGATTACTCTCCGTGCAGCTGCAAGTCATACGATTCAGCTACTACTGAGCTGTCAGGCGTCGAAGATCGGATGGATAGTCCATGGCCATGCCCTTGCTGAAGCAGTTTCATTCATATCATACGCCTTATGGTGTGGTTTATTCAATCATCATAGTAGATTAATGTTAATTCTCCTGAATCAGCCCCAGCCAACCAGCGTTATCAAGTGGTCGAAAGGGGTAAGACATTCTCTGAGACCACTGTCACGCTTATTCCGTCATGCTCGAGATACTGACTTTGCAGTAAGTCCATATTCACGGCATGGCCGACCGGATGACATGCAACAGGGAAATCAACTTGATTCCAGGTCAGTCATATTATTAGCATCTACTCCATTGCCGCTTCATCGATATGGCTCGATGCCGATGGAGTCCCATTTTCTGTGGGGAACCTGAGGTATCCAGACTGTAACGGTATTTGACGATAACCAAGCCCAGCCAATGATAGGACAGCCTCCGCCGCCTCCTTTTCTATTTTCTCGCCGTTCTCTTCTCCATCCTCGATACGGCAAAAGAGCGGGGACAAACGTCCCAAGCTTGCGAGAACATGCTCGGTGCTTGGAAGCCTCGGAAGAGGCGAACAAGTTAGCAACTTGGCAGGTACATCCACTAAGCCATCTCGGTTCGCGGGTAAGGGGACTGTCATTATGTATCACAGGCGTGAAAATTGGGATATCCATAGACGAAGACCCCATCCATGATCCGAGTCGCCGACACTGGTTCTCACTTATGAGGCTTGCTGCATGTACGGCAGCTCGGAAGGAGAACCGCCGCCTGGGTACGACTCGGATTAGCTCGTCAGCCGCCAAAAAGCCCAGACCTCAAAGACTGGAACCCTAAACAGGATAGCCAAGTATTCTGCGGATTTTTCGGTTTCTGAGCGACCTGAATCTCTGCGTTGCGCCGTTGATCCGCTTTCGAGGTGAAACTGACACCGAGAAACTGTTCTTCGGTAAGAGAATGACCTCGAAGAGTCAGACTACTGCGAGCGTACGAGATCGGACCGGAGATCTTGCCCCGGAACTTCTTATCCCAACACCCGTGACTCGCTTCGGAGTTCTACATTCATTCAAGAGGTCAGGACACAACGCCAATGAATACCCCTGCTTTTTTACCTCAGCCAAGCGAACTCCTGGAAACTAAGTGAGCAACCGCCGCAAGCCGATCATTCCAGCCTACGTACAAGTTGACCTCACCCTCACCCATACCTTTGGTTCTGAAGCTGCAACCCTTGGGAAATTCCCGCAGCTTTGTTCCATGGGTCTGGCCGTTCCACGATGGAGAAGTCAATCAATCAGATCTCCCGCACTTTGTGCTCAAACCTGATCTTGGTGGGGATGGAGCTCTGTTACAGATTGCTACATGTCCACCCGGCTGTGTAGCTGTACCGCCAGAAACGAGAAACTCCGCTACGGATGACCGACAGCTTATTCAAGCCTTGGTGCCGATTCGGCACGGTTGACTTGAACATAAGCTCAGCCAGGCATCAGCATTTAATCGCTTCGTGCTCGAGAAGATATGCGAGATCGCAATGAAAACGTGGCTCAATAGATGGACTTTGAACGTGGTTACAGTCAGCCAGCCAACGTTCGGACTATACGGAGTAGGGCAGAAGTCCTTCCTACGTAGCCGTTGACCGGCAAGGTGGCTTCTGCCGTCTATGACTGAAGCAGTAAAGTTGGCCGAAATAATAAGCATCAGCAACAGACATTATTATCATTGTTTTGAAGCATCAATAAACTAGTCATAGGGTTTGCTCAAACTCGCAAACCCATGTATGCGGCATAAAGGTGTGGGGAAATATACATCTGGCCGGCACACCGCCGTAATGCAACAGTTAGACAGGCTGAGCTTGAGTTTGATTCGGAATTCGGATCAATAATGGCCCATATGTACGGAGTAAGTCACGCCACCATCAATGCTATACAGAGCATAGGCTGTAGAATACTAAGATTATCGATATCTAATAGAGTATACACTACGGAGTATACACCGGCGATACCCCAGGTACTGCGTGCATCTTATTACCAGCCCGAACCTCCAGACTCAGAGCCCAGGACTAGCGTGTGCAGATCCATGTAAGGAGTTCCCGCGTGATCGACAAGGCGACGTAGCCGTTTCAGCTTTTCTTTTCATTTTCCGCGTCATCGTGCAGTGGCTCTCCCGTCGTCGCTCAGGAGAAGTGGTCCAGAATCTGGTCATCCAGATTGATAAGTTGATAAAGAGGTCGACCCGCAATCATGCGGTTTTCAGAGTAGTCTACCGAGTAGTACTCCGTAGACCGATATCGACAAGTCTCAATGCTCAATAATACAACAATGCTTCCACCATGGACCTTGCAGCTTGCGAGAGTACTCCGTACGGAGTATGCCACCGGCCAGCCTCAAGGCTAGGGGGCACAGTCCACCTTGACCCCTGATATACCGAATGAACGGAGTACTGCTGCACGATCTAATATCTAGCGAAAGAGCTTCCAATTCCATTCAAGCTCCATCCTGGTTACAACTACCAAATCTCAAACAATTGACACTCTAGATCTCGAACACGGCCAAGTGCTTTACCCCACAGCATCACCCGGCCCCTGCCCCTCCCACTCTATTTAAATGAGCACTGCTGCATCTGCCGCGATACACGACGAGAACTGACCATGACCCGTACTCAATGACGAGCATCACGGGAGGACTGAGATATGAGGAATGGGAACTGATCGGCCAGTGTCCCGTCCGTTACCATTATTCCAAAACTCAACCTTCAATTGTACCAACGACCAGCGTCAGCTCTGGTACCTACAAGGCAAGGTAAGCAAGCCGGGCAACAGCAAAAGTGTCTGCGGTCATCCACAGAGTTAAGTCTTCAACCGACACTCAATCAACGACCCTTGCATTGCTACTGTCACGCTCCAAAAATCAGCTCGTCAAGCAGGCCAGCAAAAGCAATCATTTGCAGTTTATTGTCCGACCCCTTCGAAGCAAAACATCAAGAATGCGGAGTACAGGTAGCTGGTGCTCCGTAGGACGCAAGTACTACTCTACCGTCTGGGCGCCGCGGGGCATCGAGCTCACACCAAGTCGACTCGTGCTTTGTACTCTGTACCAACACGTCGGCGCCCGGACTCTAATGTAGCGCTTCTACGGAAGACCATTTCAGAAGCACTCGCGCAATCAAGAACATACCCTTCCCGGTAGAGTAGTGTACGAAGTACTACTAGTGCCAGAAGTACCCCGCCCATTTAACATACTCAGCAGATCCCCGCACACCATGGCTGATTCGCATCCGGGCCAACAGCGCCCACTGCCAGCCATTGATGCACGAGCACCCCTGTCATCGTCACTCTATCAACCCCTCAACCCCCTCCTGCAAGATTTTCCCGACGGCCGGCGGTACCGAATCGAAGATGCCACATGCGATTGCGCAGGCCGCTTACACCTACAGCACATTTTAGCCTGGGAACCATACCACCTCATTATCTAAGAGAGTATATGTACATAGTAGGCTAAATTCCACGGCTGACATGCTTTGGCCCGTAGACATGCAGATACCTACCATGGTTGGTTGGAGGGCACGGGTCGTTCTTGACATCGTGCGGCTGGACAGGCTTAGTTCCTTGGTCGAATCTGCATGTCGCTGGAACCGGAAATCCTAGTGCCCGCGCAGCTGACCGTGGACGGGCCGCCGTACCTAGTACATATGAAGATGGGTATGGAGCACGGGTAAAAAAACAGTAGTGGGTTGAGGTTTGCGAGTCAAGAATCGAGGGAGAGATGCGGAAAGGTGTTGGTATCGCCAGATCGCGAGGGCCATAGCGTCCGGAGTTGAGGCTATCGGAGTCTATCTACCTACCCTACCATCTTGCAGCTTGCGTCTTGCAGCAGCTTGCATTGTCATCTCATCATGGATCGGGCTCCGGATAAGCTTATGCGGCGGGAATGAGATGAGATGAGATGAGATGAGGCGAGGCGAGGTGCCTGATTATCTGATCCTAGGGTTGATAGTACCAGGGCGTCTCTATTCCCGTTGGTTGCTTTGACCTGTAAGGGAGGGAGTCAAGGTCGTGGAACCCTAAATTTGTAGGTACGGAGTACGATGTCTAGTACACTGAACTCATGGAAATGGTTGGGGTATTATTTCCTCCGAAAAGATACACAGCATAAACTTTTTTGCCCTATTCATGATTCAGCGTCAAGTCTATCATCTTTCCGGTCGCAGGATCGCTTCGGAGGAGAGTAGCAGGAGCTTGGGGATTGTTCATTCAGCTCAGAAACCCAAGTCGCTGCCATCATCATCAAAGTCCTCAGACACATCCATGCCCTCGGCATCGTCCAAGCCTTCAAACCTCATGAACTTTTCGTTCTTGGCGTCCGTCTGCTCTTCGACGCCATGGCCATCTTGAACTTCGCAGTCCTTCAACACACACTCGCGTCCGACCTTGCTGCGACGCCCGATAATGCATCCAGTGAGCTGGCACCGCTCACCAACGACTGCTCCGTCCATGACTAGACAGCGGGTTAATCTAGCTCCGCTGGCGATATGACACCCGACACCGATCACGCTCTCCTTGATCACACACTTTTCTTCCACAGTAACATTGTCGGCAAGTAGGCAGTCGGTCTTAGTGACTGTACAACGTTGAGCGACACCTGCCGGATAGGCCACCTTCTGGTTGTGCGCAAACGGAGAGGCGGCTACTTTGCCAACTTCTTCGATAGACTCGACTTTTGCAAGGCGGAGCGATACGGAAAGGAGAAGGGATGAGGCATCGACACGCCTGATTAGAGGCGCGGATGGCAAGGATGAATGCATGTATGCTAGCACCGGGGGAGTGGTGAGTTTTTCTTTTTGCGGTGACTCTATGCCAGAGTCAGGACCTGAGCTTCGGACCCTCGAGGCGAATTGGAATCCGGCCGCAGGCTCAGATGCTGAGGCGTAAGAATCCCCAGCACCAGTCTTTGTGGTGCTCATGGCTTTGATATCGATCTCTTCTTCGAGCGATTCGTCGTCCAGGCTTCCACTCTCGCCGACATTTTGACCTTTGCGGAATATTTCGTTCAATCGGAGCTTTTCTGCCAATCCGGTTTGCCAATCCGTCTTCGCCCACCATCCTACGAGGTCTTCACTAACGCTCTCGAACTTTTCGTTGAGTTGCGCCATTTCCTTGACCCAATAAGGAAAGACGTAAATGTGCGCGTCGCGATAGCTGGTAAGCATCTTCACCTGCGCATGCTTCTTTACAAGCGAGTGGCGGATGAGCAATCCTTTGTCCTCCTCCATTTTCTCCTTGACTGTATCCATTGGCATGGAAAGTACCAACTTGGACAATCCGAAGCGTACGGCAGCCGGCCCATTTGTAGGGTGGGAGACAGCAGGGGCTTCATCTTGCTCTAGAGGGGCAGTTGCGACGAAATCAGTCACTTCTCCCTTAACACTCTCTTCCCTTCCCTTGGTTTGGTAATATACCGCGAGACCGCCACGGCGTCCTCCTGCCTCACCCCCCACTCCTATCGTCTTAGGACCGTTTGTGTTCCATCCTCCAGCAAGCGTCGAGCCCCCGAGCGCGCTTTGCGAAACCATCCATGCTTCAAGAAGGGACTCCCCAGGAATGTCACATATCAGGTCGCACGGTAGGAGAAGAAAATCGGATTTGATACACGCTTGAACCTCGGGAAGACGTAGCAGTTCGGCAGTACCCGTTGTCAATGTCAAGTCGGCGGGCGCAAGTATGGACGGAGATGGCGATGGAAGAGATGTGAGATGAGGATTTTGTTTTAGAGCAGCTTCGAGAGGGGCTTGACTGGGAGGAGGGGTGATGAGGGTGATATCTGGGAACATTGGTGAGCGGTCAAAACATATGGATATAAGTCCTTTTTAACATACTGTTTATGCCCATGCGATAGCACCAGTCTAGCGGATACCATACCATAGGACGGTTTGCGATAGGAATGAGAGCTTTCGGGAACTCCTCTGGGTTCGAAGTAAACGTGTTGAGTGATACACCTGGCCCGCAGAGGATGAGCGCCTGAAACCCCGTTGGGGGCACTGGAACTGAGTGCGGCATTTTGTAGATGAGCCTAAGGAGAAGGCGAGGTGGTATAAGGTGTCAGGTCACAGGCCGGTGGTGATATGGCGATATCACCGCGGGGATGAGGGGAAAGCACACTGCTGCTGGATCGGAAGAAAGGCGGTGGGGACCGGTTGTATAAAACAAGTATGTGTGTCGTAGACTATTTCAGCGTAGATCAATCACCTGCAGCACTCTTAGCCTGGTCAGGAACAATCAGTCGGCGCGTCTATTCTGCTCTTTGTGAGTCAAGACTCCCCGCAACTTTTTCGAGTCAAGCCCGTCTCACGTGCCGATAGAGGATATGACTAAGCCAAACAGGCAAACAGTGCAAACAGCACCGCAGCTTCCCGTCAACACCGCGGCAAAACAAAGCGTCAGCCGTCACCAGCCACATGTTTGCCCCGAGGCCCAGTCGCCCCCATAGTTCTTCCTCCTCCTTTCCCATCCTTCTCCTTATCCCAGCCTCCCGACGCACCCATTGATCCTCCGACGACCTGAGATGTGAATACGACCTAACGCGACTGACGTGGATCTATGCGCAGCCTGTGATTGTTATCGTTGACTGCGATGCCTCATTCCCAAGATGCCCGCCATCGGCGGGTGGGTACCGGCTTCAGCTCGAGTGGGCGGCGCACCGTCATGGGCTATTGGGCACCTCTTGCCCTGACCGTGGGTATTGCCGCAATTGGCGTTGCGGCGTGGATCTGGACTGAGCGCAATGAAGAAGACGAAGATGATGATCGCGAAGACCGGCGAGATGGTGATCAACCTGCCAATATTCCTAGTGGGGTGTCATTCCCGCGCGGTGATTTTGAAGGCGAATACGCCCGAGCGACAGGCGCAGATGTCCTCGCCGACTCTCAAGAAGATGCTAGTGTGATGGCTCGTATGCAAGGTGCACTTCGGCGCACACCGAGTCCACAGCAAATCTTCGATGGGGCGAGCAAGAGGGTTGCGGCTGGCGTCGCAGCTGCAGGCGCTTTTGTGGGTGGTGCTTTGACTTCAATAAGAGAGGAGAATAGGGGCGACTTTGAAGACCATTCCCGATGGTCAGAGGAAGTGGAATCCCGGAACCAACGGAGGAGTCAGGCAGAGACAACCGCGCCCAGTCAACCCCCAACACGAAGCGTCGCTGGAGCTCCATCGCCTGCTGACAAGAAGAGGAAAACTGTCGTGATTGTGGTATCGTCAGAATCGCCGCGCCTTCCGGATGATTTGACCTCTGACCATGTGGTAAGTTGTCGTGTGGTCTTGTCGCGGTTTTGCATCTTGTACAAACATACTGATCATTCTGATCTACAGTCTATTCTGTCCCATCTTCCTGAACACATCAATCCAGACTCTGCCAAGATTTTTGTCCTGATCTACGCGCCTGGTTTGAAACATGCTCCTTTACACGGCAGCCCCTCCCACGCTCTGTCCGTCACATCGTCATACTCGAACATCGCTACCGAAGAGGCTATCCCATCTGCCGAGGGCACTACTGCCGATCTATCTACACTAGAACCTCGACAGGCTGAGGAGTCGGAGGGTGCAACGCCGCTGTTCAACACCTTGTACACACAGGCCCAGGCCATTGTGGACAAGGATACCATGATCATGCCCTTCAACTCTCCTACCGGATTCGTACACCTTGTCCGCCACCTTTCCGCTGATACCGTATATGTCCAGGAGTCATTATCAGGCCAGGATGGAAGTGCGGTGAACCACATCTCCGGGTGGGTCAGGCAAATCGTTGTGGTGGTTGGTGATGAAGGTGGTCGTGGTGGTTTGATCGATAGCGACGATGAATCGGTGCTTGCGAGCAAGGAAGAAAAGTGGTGGCGCAAAGAAGGTGTTACTGGCATTGGCAAACGCATTGACGTTGTTGATGTGCTCCGTGTTGGGGACGATTGGCGACGCAGAATCAGCGGCCATGATTAGGGGCGTGAAGATAACTCGCAGCCATTCATGTCTTTGACTGCGTTGATATGGTTGGCTATAATGTGTTTAACTTGCGTTGCTTGCAGATTTATTCCACTTGGATGATCATGATGTGATTCCCTAGCTTTACGACTTGTGTTTTGCTCCTTCGAGCCTTCATTCCGTGTATATTGCATGATGCCGAAGAATACCAACTACCTAGGTACCTGATGACTACGATGCGCAGATCTCCCATAAACACAATCCGGTATTCCGTCTCAATGCTTAGATAGACCTAGCCACCTAATTGCTCTAACTTAAGAATCATTTATGGCGCTTACTCAACAGAATAAAGGGCAGCCCAAGTCACGTGGACGCGGCTCTCAAAGCGGGAATCACCTGACCAGCCTCCTTCACGACGTCTTGGCTTGGCATCACCAAACTCCTTCAGCGACGACCATCACTGTCCCAGTCGGTTGCTTGCTTACTCTGCCCGAGACGGACGTTTTTAGATGGGCTTCAGTGATTTGATCATTTAGCGACCTTGGGATCCGTGCTACCCACCGTGTTGTATCCCGCGCTGCTCGTCGCTCTCCGCGTCCGCTCCCCACATGTCTCGTCCCCCGGTTATATCATCGACGAACGATTATCGGAGCACGACTTCCGTCCGCTATCCGCGGGCTTACCTTCCGAGGAGTCGCCTCTAGGAGCTGTTGTCTAGAATCACACTTCGGTGTTGGTTCTATCAAGATGGCGACCGCAATATCCAAAACGACCTCATATCCCCCCAAGATGAAGCGACCGCCCCCGCCTTTTGTCCAGACCGGAATCAACGGCGTCAGGCCGCAGCCCTCGTCTTCCTCCCCTCCCACTACGTCGAAGCGTCTTCCTGGAGCGGGGCAGCCGGGGGCGACGAGTTCTACCAGCCATCCCGTTCTTAACGGCGCCAATGGCATCGGCAACTCGAGTAACGCTTCTGTCAAGGGACCCCTGGGCCGGCCTAGGAGGGACGCGCAAAAGCCAGGCGAACAGGGTATAAAGGCGCAAAAGCAAACTCCAAAGACGCCGTCTTTGGAGGGTGATCGCCGCTTGGGGAAAGCCTTTCCTGAGCCGCATGGTTAGTGTCATCGGGAGCTGAGTGAGATGGAAGTCGGACTTTGCTAATTCAGATCTACGGTATAGTCAAGACAACGCCCTATATTTTGAAGAAGTTTGCCAGATCGCCCCCATCATTGATCCTACACCTGCACCCCACACATTTTCGCTTTGAGCAGCAGGATGGAAGCTTCCCGTACAATTCGGAGATGAAGGTCATCATAGAACATATCCGTGCGGGTACTGTTCCCCATGATATGATGGAGGAATTGCTGCGCGCCAATGTTCGCTTTTATGAAGGTGGGACTCCGTGCTATTAAGTCTTGATTTTCTGATTCTTGCTGACCAGGTTGTCGTCTTAGGCTGTCTTATTGTACGCGTCGTCGATCATAAATCGGTGTCCGCTCAAACCAGGAAATCGACTGCACCATCCTCGAATGACAACAACACACCTTTCTCAATCCATAACTATAATGAGCACATTACTCCTTCTGCATATGTTCCCTACCCGAAACAGAATCAGTCGTCGTCAGAAAAGTCGGCTGGGAACGAAACAACGACCAAGCAGTCAGAGGCAAAGGATAGCGGTGAGGGGGTGTCTGAAGACAATTCTCAAGACGCCGGGTCAACTTCGCTCAAGCAAATACCTCCTAAACCCCGTGTCTTTACGACCGTTCTTCACCCGACTCCTCGCTCACTACAAGCGGAGCTGACACTGCTTGCGACTACACCCGATCCGAGAGCTGCGAAACAAGCCGCGCCCGCTGCCGCACGCCCACAGCCGCCTTCTGGAGCTGTGCCTCCGTCCCCAGGTGCATCGAGTCACACTGAACGGGGTCATGTTGCAAAGCGACAAAAAATGCTCGTCGAACCACAGGAGCTTTTGGAGTGCGAATCCAAATTGACCAGGGCCCTCGCACCGCCCTTGTTTTTGGACCCAGTCAGCAGTTTGGAAGACGTACACATTCTTTTGAAATATATGGAGAGTCCGCTTCACCGCGATCCTCCACCCTTGCCCAAAAGGCGCAAGCGTACAATCGCGGAACTGGCAGCTGATGAAGCACTTGCAGCTGAAGAAGAGAGGTTCATGCTTATCATGGACGAACGGTTGGAGCCCACTACCTCTGGAGCCGCAGGAGGGCCGAAGTCTGCAGCTGTGGATGATACTGGTGGTGCCGCTCCTTTTGAACCTCGCTTTTCTCGATTCAAGACTCTTGAGAATATCAGGATTCAGCACGAGGAGAAGAACAGACGTGAAAACGAGACTAAGATGAAGCAGGAAATGGTCAAAAGGCAACAGCAGGAGCAAGAAAGAGAGAGGCGTCGCATCACGGAGATGCGCCAGGCGGAAGAGCAGACCAAAGAGGAAGCCCGGAAACAACATCTTGCCGCACAGCAGGCACAGGCACAGCTTGCAGCCCAGCAGCAAAACCGACACGTTATGGCGCAGCCTAACAATGTCAGCCAACCACCCCAATCGTCGCCAGTGGTGGGCCATCAGACACCTCTCAATATCTCATCGCCGCTTGTTGGCAATACGATGGCCACCCAGACTAGTGTGCCTATGGCGATGACGTCTTCCATGCAGGGTGCCGGTAGCCCACAAAGACCTCCATCCGCCTTGCAGCACGCTCATCCAAACATGATGAGCCACCCGATGGTGCCGTCAAGAAGCCAACAAGGGCAAAGCAGGCATGGCACCCCGCAAATGACCCAGGGAACACCGGCGATGTCTCACGCGACTCCGATTTTGCGTGATGGTACGCCTACTCAGCGCATGAGTCATGCTAGTCCTCCGCGCTCTTCGATGGCTCCAACGCCCGTAATGAACCAGGCTGTAATGGCAACTCCGCAGATGGCCAACCAAGTGCCCCTTACCAACGCGCAACAGCAACAATTGATGATCCAGAGGCAGCAACTACTCGCTCAACAGGGGCATCTGAACCACAGCCAGCTCACTCCACAGCAGTTTGCTCAGATACAGGCAAATATGCTTGCGCAGAACAACATTCAGAACCACCAACAGCAGCAAATGATGCAACCGCAGCAGCAAAACCCCCAGTCCCAACAGCAGAAGTTTGCCAATCCTCAAGCGTACCAGGCCCAGTTGATGCGCGCACAGCTCATGCAGATGCAACTGGCCCAACAGCAGCAGCAGCAGCAGCGGCAGCAGCAATCGCAACAGCCGCAACAGCAAGGTCAACAACAGCCACAGCACCCGCAAGGCCAAATGTTTCAGAACAGCCCGCAACTTAATGCCCAGCAACAGCAGATACTGATGGCAGCTGCCCAAGCCAACGGCGGTCAAATTCCGCAAAACATGCAGGGTGTGAATATGCAGCCGCGGGTAAATGCCTCACAAGCGCGATACGGCCAGATTTATCAGCAGCGGCTCCTGAGACTACGGCAAGACATGGCTACTCGCCTGATGCCGCAATATGGGCCGCCTACGCAGTATCCGCCACAAGTCGCGCAAGAGTACAGTGTTGGCCTCGAGAACGCTGCCAAGGGCTTTGTGCAAGACATCATGCGACGGGAGCGTGTTGAGCTGGCTGCTGCTCAACAACGACAAGTTCAAGCTGCTGCCCACGCTCAGGCAGTGCAGCAGCAGCAGCAGCAGCACAATATGATGCAGAATGGAATGGGCAAGTAGGATCATATTCTGATGTTGACGAATAACGGCCTGGAGGCAGCAGTCTTGTTTTCTTGATTCATTTATACCTATTTTCCCTTCGATACATTTACGTCTTCGACCGACTACCTCATCCTACTAGGCCTGAAGGCTCTCATGGCCACAAAGGCCGACACCACACTCTCACCACCTCCGCGCTCTTCTTTCGCATTGCAAGACCAATCTTCTTCTCTTTTGCTTAATCCATTTGGGAGCAATGTACAGGACACACCAGGGACTTGAGATAAAACAGGGGCGGCCGGCGTTTTTCGTGTCCTTTTTGATCTTGGTTCGCATGTTTTCACTTGCTTTTCTTCTATTCTACGAGACAATTTTCCCTTTCCTTTCTTTTTTTCTTGTTTATGCTACTTTTTTGGGGCATTTGTATCATTGGGACCGGTTGCTGTTTTTTTTTTTTCTCTTTCAATGATGTTTTTTCTCTCTCTTTTTGTCACTTGTTCTTGTTATTTTTTGTGCGTTGGGAAGGGAGCAAGCAGGAAACCACTCAGACTTGATACCATTGTTTATAACTAGGGGCTCCGCTTCGGCCGATTTGAGCAGATCAGATAGGAGAATTCAGACAGGTTCTCTATAAGTGTGTCCTGTTGAGTAGTAATATTTCTAGTCTCGTGATGGTTAGGTAGGTGGTGATGTCCCACGGCTAGGCCTTGTTGAGTATCAAAACAGCATTGCCATGCTGGATAATCAAAGATTGATTGAAAATTCCACTACGTATGTCCAACGTATATTACATATCAAGAGACTTACTCTGGAATAATCTTGTTCTGGGATAGCCGCAAATTCCCTATCCATGTCTGCTCGGACGCACTCTGCTCCAACATAAATCACCAACAGCTTAAGAGACTGGCACCGTCCGCCAGCTTCGCTGTTCACTCAGAGATGATCCAGAGGACATCCACTCTAACCACTCCATATCACTACTCACACTCTAGAATATCGCGGTAGCTTACTTGCAGTTACCGTCAAGGCACGCCAGATCCGAGCTGCTCAGGTCCCGGCCAAGGTATATGCTTCGTCTAGGACTTTCCCAACAACGAGCGTCACTCGGAACGAGGATGTATATTCTCTAGACCTAATATTATACACCTATCAGATAATTGACCTGATGGTCCGGGCAAAGAAGTATATTAGTGGGTGGAACCAGCGGTAGAACCTTCGGAATAGGGCTAACTGCTGGGCGCAGTTTACGTGAGGCCTGAACGATATTCGGCAACTAGAGATTATGTTCCATAGATAAGAATGTCTGTTTACTAGTAAACTTGCTGATGGTGATGATGACCCCACTCTTTGGAGTGGACTCTGGGATGCTTGAGATGTGGCCTTGAAAACAGAGGGTCGACACTCGGATGGACAATGAAGTCAAAGACGTCTGTTGGCTTGCACAGAAATGAACAAGAGCGTTAGCTAGATGGGGTTAGCTAAGCCAAATGTATCACTCGCTGCACGTGAAGCACTTGGGTCGGGTCTCCGGAGGTGGGAGAGAAGTCATGATACATTCCGGCCGGAGACGATGGATACCATTTGAGGCTGATCATATTATCCCCATCATCGATAGGACATGGTAAGAGACGAGCGGAAGAATACAATAGCAGGTGGCAACTAAGTTATAGACTGCGTATGCCCTAGTTTGCACAACAACCGGGGTTCTAACTTCCCAGTCCTAGCAAATATGTAGCACAAGAAGAAGCACCCAGTCAAAGGCCGGGGGGCCTTTTCTGGGGTAGGCAAGACCGAATACGGAGTACTACCATGGGGCCTGGAAGCTCGGTGCACCAGCTAGCAGCGAGAGAGACCAAGGCCAAGGCGCAGCGCAGTGCATTCCTCCCGAGTCAGAGATCGGGTACGACATCGGGGAGGATGGTTGTGCAACCCCGGACTCGACAGGAATGAGACGGGGCTGAATTTAGCAAGAGCGCAACGGCGAGGCCAAAGCGCGAACCCTCCCACAGTGCTCTCAGACTTTAGCTTTGAAAAGGGCGAATGGGAAGAGAAGCCTGAGCGTAGGTACCAGTTCCTACCCAAGATAGAGGATCTGCGGATCGACATCGATTTCCGATAAATGTATGCAAAGGGGGATGACTATGGATACTAACAGGACGATTTAGGTGTGGACCTGCGGGTGCTTGGTACGTTGATTGTGGAGAGAGAGGATGGAGACACCATCGGTCGCCTGCTCATCGACGGCCGAGGCCAAGTCCCTGTGATTTACCTTGGTAAGATTTACCTAAGATATTACCTCGCATGTGCACGTACCTTTTAGACTTTGAGCCGTAACACCCGCTGGACGAATGAAACTACTGGTCCACTAGTCGCTATGCATTGATGCATGAGCCGCGTTGCATCTGGTCCTCTCTGCACAACATTCCAGTGAGAATCGCATCAGGCATGAGGTGCTCAGGTGCTAAAGAGAGCTTGGACAAGGTTCAACGATCTGTACGTACCTGATTTAGCCCATCCTGCAGGTCCTGGATTAGCTTTGCATTGCATTGTCAATCCGGCTAACGAAGGTGGAGGGATGGAGCTTACGGATAGCTGGCACTGGCTCATCGGCGACAATGCAGATAATCGTCGATCTCTGGCGCCTTGGTTCGTAGAGACCAGAAAAAGGCTAGGTAGATACATGACGTTATCAGGAATGTGAAGCCTGGCAAGGAAATGAAGCGCAACCCGCAACACAAGAAGGGCCTGGATCAGAGATCGTCCAAAACTAGCTTCGTAGAAATTAGGAGCCGATAGTAGCATTGGAGGCTCATATTAGTGGAGGCACGAGTATGAAAACCTAGGTGTTGATGGTATATGGAAACCGCGATCATAAACCATTAGAAAACCCACCTGAGTACTGCCTGTCATGCGATGCAACTCAGCTTGAAAAGTTGGTTGATGAGACGAATGCAAATCAAAAGTCAGTAACCAGAGATCTGGTTTCAAGTTCGCAAGTCGTCAATGGGACGCTCTAGCTGAAGGGGACGGCGATAGAGAATGGCGGGACGCAAGGGGGCTCAGATCGAGAGTCTGGACAACTGCCTCCACCCCCCTTGTCTTCTTTGGGTGACCAACGAAAACCTCGAATATTACCGTTGATCGTGCTTTGTCGCCGAGTGAATAAGCATGAGCCAATGATTCTTGGAAAAGGCTTGATGAAGGTGGAACATAATGCTCTACTTCCATGGACAATATTGCTTACAGAAGAATTGTCTCGCTCCATTTTCCGCCTCGATATCTTGAGCGGTAGTGAAAGGAGAATCTCTTGTGCTGATCATGATCTGCAAATGGCAAATGCATAGCGAAGAGAAGATGATTATTGCCGAACACTGTCCATGGTGGACACCCACTTTTCACATGTATTGCCCGCAGCAACTAACAAATGGAATCTAGTAGAGAAGTGAGCGTTAGTACCTCAAGAAGAACAACCTTAGACAGGCTAGGGTTTCAAGTTGGGCATATCAGTATTATGAGAGCTATTAATCGCTCAGCGTATTCTTTTTGATAACGGCAGATTGTTCAAGCAGGCAACCCAGTCGAGGGTGAGTTAAGTTAACGCCCGAGTCTAGCCATTAGAATACCGTCGACGACGATATGCTGGTTATCTAGACGGCTCGAGAGCCAAACGCCCCCCTGATAGACACAGACGTCGCTAGAAAGCCTCCTTGCTCTAAAGGGTGCAGCCTAGGCCTGGAAACACGTCCTGGGAAGTTGTGCCTGTAATTGACCTCAACCAATGACCCGAAGAACAGGGATGAGGACAAGCCGAGCAACAGAGATGATACTGCAAGTCATGGAGAACGGCAAGCCCTAAGGAGGAAGGAAACCCAGGAGATACCTGTACAACCAAGAATAGACCCTCTCACGTTGAGGGTACGTAAACCACATGGAGCGTTGTAGATCTCAGCTGCAGAATCTCGCCCGGAGCACCTCCAAGAAGCCTTCCAGATGCTTTTCGAACTTAAGCATTATCAGACGCTCGAGCATGCGTTTTTTGTGCTCAAACTTCTGGCGAAGTTACTCCGTGACGGTTGTTGACAAGGCTGGTTTGATTGCCAATATATCGACGGGCGCCGCGGCCTGATAAATTCTAGGCCGTCAGGAGCTTCCTTTCCCCATCTAACGACGTCATAAGGAATTCTTAGTGCGATTGTCTCACGCAGCTACAGCTGGGCCGGCCCTGTGGCAATCTGGGGATGACCCAGGAGTTCCCGGTAACCCCCTTGCGGTGTGAACTTCCCCGTGCTGCAGGGGTCTGAGTAGGAGATGAACCGTGCTGGGGGAAGCCGTTGACTAGTAACCCATTTCCTCGTGTCCACTGTTCGACTAACCGGCACGAGTTCACTCTGCGAGCCCGAAAATCTCGGATGAAGGCTGCGATCTGCAAATGCTGTGGCTTATTGAAGCATGTACTGCAACTATTGATATTTAAACAAGAACTCTGTAACCAGGAAGTTAGAGGTTGTGCCAACCTGAGCTCGAATCGAAAATCCACCTGGATGATAGAACCGTAGAGGTCTGAGCGAGGTGAAATACGATAGTGCTACACACTCTTGTCTATGTACTTCAGCAACCATAGACGGCGCGGTTGTGTTGCGAGAAGAGTTGCCTTACTGGTGTGGCGTTTGAACGCTATACCTATGAGGAAGGGGAAGGATGGAGCGCGAGGAATGTGCTCCGACTCTGGCATTATTACCTAACAGCCCCATTGTGAGAAGCATAACGCTGATGGGGCATGGGAAAGAAACAGAGGTCCCATCACCGAGCTTGGGGTTGATAGTTGACATGTCAAAAAGAAGGCGAGCTATGAGTCGAGATGGCGTGGAGAGCGTAGATTGCGGCTATGTAGCCAGAAGAACTAGAGGATTTCGCTGCAGCTAGTTTAATTTGTAAGTGAAGGATAGCAACTTCCTATACTGAGTAGGTGGCGGCGAGGGAAGATGCTCGACACAATTTGCCCATGGAGGGGAAAGGACTGGCACAGAATCAGGTCTGAGAATCCGGGGAGCTGCCATAGCGGCTTTTGAAATGCGGTCCAGGATACGTATACGCAGGAATGTGGCTTGCGTTCGATCGGCACCTGAAAGTCTCTGAGATGCCCAGCTCTCTAAAGCCAGCTTTCAACGCGGTAGAGGCAATGGTAGGAAAGGCGATGTCGGCGATGAGACGGTGACAAGTAGACGGCCAAGAAGCTAAGCATTCTATGCACTTCAAACCCTTCGTAAGCCGGGGCTGCACGGCGTAGCGGCAGCAGCACTCGCAAAGCGCCAAGCTCATGTTAGTACTCTGAATTTAGTCATGTCGAGATCATTATGGAATTGAATAGGGCAGTGTTAGGCAGGCATGGTGCGCCGTAACACGCGTTCCATCGAGGAAGATCATAGCTAATCCAACTCATTATTCGTGACGGAAATAGGGAGGCCTTGAGCTACTCCCCGCGCAGCTGAGCCGACCAAGAATCCGTTCGATTCGAACCCGACGGATCGATGACATGTCAGACGCTCAGAATGAGGTTCAAGGCGTCCTTGGGAAGCCAAGAGTCAGCTAGTTGCGCAAGCAGATTAAATGAGGCTAGACAAAGAGGTATCACCGAAAACTGAATCAAGGATGAGTGTACCCAGCACTAGTCTGCGGACAGTAGGTAGAGCTGTTGGCCTTGACAGCAGAGACCGTTGAGGAGAGAGGGCGGTGTGGACTACCTGAAGGACGTGACAGCGGGTCCACATGTCGATCTTCTTCTCTTGTCGAGTCGTCGTCGACTCAGAGTCAAGCAAGCAGCCTAGAGCCTTCATCCGATCCACATAATGGCCCACATTCCAGAAGAAATGGGCCTCGAGTCAAAGCGTTCCGAACTGGGGCGGAATGAAAGACAATCACCAACGTTAGTCCTGATTTCTGAGCCTCGACTCCTTGAGCTGCTAAGTGCTGATCAAACAACGCCGTGGGTTGCTGATTGGCCAACCTGATAGAACTAACAAATAAGCCCTGATGATGTGCAGCGGGAGCAAGCTAACACACTATAATGATCCCGATTGCTCGCTTCTAGCCGTGATCACAGGCCAAGAGTCTTGGTCCTGTTCGAGTCTTGTTTTGCCCATACCAGACGATGGGCACCGTCGATCACCGAGAAAGGCTGCCGTACGGAGTACCTTTGTCTCGTCTGCTGCAGGATGAAAGTACGCGGCCGCCGGGGAAGACTCGGGGATGGGGAGGGGCGAGAGCGAGTCTCGTTCGGTGACTGCAGTCTCCCGCTTGTCGCACAAGAAGCACCAGCCACCTGTAACCAAGCTGGCGCCGGGGCCTCAAGAGTCGAGGATGTGGGCAAGGGGCGGGCAGGACCCCAAGGATACCCAAGAACTAAGTTCAAGCCTCGTCCCTCGTACTACTCGAAGCCATTCTGATCATCGTCGCTTTTTAGCGTCCGATCGTTCCTCAGCCCTGTGGACCACGATTCTAGATTGAGTGCCGTCCTCGCATGCCAGCAGAAGAAAACAATCGGTGAAAGAAGAAACAATTCAGCGACTGGGATCTGACTGGACGCGACCGGGTCGACCGGTCAGAGTCGAGATGCGCGGCCGATACTAGAACCACCAGCTGTCTAGAGTAGCTGTCGAAGTATCTACTACCTTGTCCCTTAAAGCTGAGCTAGCGGGATGGTCCTTGACCTGTCCTGCAGTGAGAACCAGGTTCGCACAGACCGTAATCCAGCAAACGCCTTCCCCCAACCGTGGAATGACAGGCAGTGAACCATGGATTGAACCACCAGTGACCGTTGAGTGGTGCATAGTTTGTTTACTACTTTGTGAACTTGTTTGCGAATATTCTCCTCAAGATCCCTCCGTCGCCCAAGTCCTTTCCACCTTGATCATCTCTCTGGATAATCAAAAACAGTCATGCAGCAGCTCTCGTGATTTACGTCTCCAGTGGGCGTACATCATCCAGCACCTAAATGTCGCAGTGATAGCCAGCAGCTCCAGGCACTCTGCTTTATCTGCCAAGTAGGATGGCGATCTGGTACTTGGAGAGGAATGAGGCAAAAATCAACGTCGCATAGCTCTGAATTCTGCATCGGTGGGAGAAGTTTCGGTAAATGAGGGTCGAAGCACGCCTTCTCGAGCAGTACCCATAGCAGGCCGATTGGTCGTGTTTTATGCATATTCGACCAAGGCACAGGAGGCAATATTGAATGGAACCAGCCATATCTGGCTTGGGCTGGTTTGCCTCTGCGTGCTGCTGCTGGTATTTGCCATCACGTTCCGACTGCGCTGTTGAGATCATTTTGCTGGGCTTGAACTGATCTTCGAATGTCACCGAGCCTTCTCCTTTAACTAAGGGCTAGTACTGGCTATGTTTCATCGAAGCAAAAAAACGCCCACCCCCACACTGTTCGTTAATCTTTGCCGATCACTGAGGGCCCTGCAGGTTGACAATCGTGGAGCAGGGTCGGTCAATCCTGGCGAAGATCAATCTCGTTGACTGACAATAATGATTGTGATTCAGATTAGTTCCCCAGGATCGGCATTGAAGTCTAACTGTATAGTCCGCCATCCACTGGGTCCAGTTTCAGGCGAGTCTTCTGATACCGAGCAAGCACTCTCTGACGTTGAAGCATTCTTGCTGGGGCCTCGGTCAGTATCGGGCTCTTGTGTGAATGGCTCGGATGTGTTCCAGCTCATGCATTCCTCAGGGCGATAAAAATAAAAGCGTAGTGGTCGGGATATGAAGAAATGCAGGTCCGATATCAGCCATGGTGGGCGCCAGTGAGCGTGGAGGCCCACCGCAGAAAGGCAGGAAAAAAGGAATATTGGCAATAAATTAACCAGGAGAATTAAAATCAAGGCAAAACAAAATAGCTTAAGATTAGAAAATAATAATCGCACCCTCTCGCACTCCATGTTGGCAGACGTGAGGGATGCCAGTCTCTCTTCACCTCTCGTCCTGACCCTTTTACTGCTTTGGGCTTCAATCGCAGCCTCTTCTCTGCTTCGACCATCGACCGGTTCCTGGCTATAATAGCTTTGCGTTCCCGAGCCCTCTCCAGCAGCATCATCGACTTGCATCATCCAGATTAGCCTGAGACATCCGACCATCCCCGTTGATTCAGTTGCTTCCCTCCCCTTGCTGGCCTTGCTCTGATCATCGACCACCGTGCCCCTCTGCGACTGAGACACGAACTACTTGACCGTCCAGTCAGCCGCCAGCGATATCCTCGAACGCCTCCGATCTACGTGCTGGTTGAGACCCAGGATCTGGATATCGCGTTTAAGGGCGGGTCTATTGAACCCCTCGACCTCGTTCCTCCCCTCTCCGCAACCCTTCAGCACCTTTTTATCAAAGGCATTCGTCTTCCCCCGGGAAACAGGATCCCAGCCTCTAGTCCAGACCAGGGACAGCTGTGGCGGTTACTCGAGGAACTCGATAGCCTACATTCCTGGTTTTGCTCGGGACCCTGAACAGGAACGCGAACGCGCCCCTCCCTCAGCCTTGACCATCTAACTTTGGCCGGTACTTCTCCTTCGGGGAAGAGTAATGACTGCTCGTTGTGAGTCCGATCGTCCGGTTCTTGTCTCTGCCTGCCTCCATTTATACTCGGCCCATTTGTTTATTTCATCTCGCTGGCCCTCCTCCATTCCCGCTGCCCATCCTTCCTTCTCTCTCTTTACAATCATTCACTCACTCTTTCCCCTTGCAATCCGGTTTGACCTTCCTTCATTCTTTTGCTCTGCTTTGCTTCTACACAGTTCTTTACTGCTGTTGAGACCGTGCTTCGTGGATCTCGACCCCACCGGTCTTGCAGGCCATCCCACTCATTGTCATAACATATACACGTCCCTTTCATCCCAATTGTGCCAAACAACAAGGACACTAGCTAAGCGATGCTTTGATAGGTGATCATATCACACCACCCTTACATAAACATCGCAGCGCCCCGTCGCTCGAAGATATGCGACACCAGCACAAGCTATCCGACCGTCTCACTGTTGAAGTTGATCGTTCGTCCCTGGGCTCCAACGAGTGCCCATCTATGACCTCGAGCTTTTCGCCGCTTGAATCTCCCACACCAACTCCAACGAGCTTATATAGCCACGGCTCTCTGGAATCCCCCGGTTGGCACGGAGCGGGATCACTCCCCAACCACAACTACGAAAGAAACCCTGGTCCTGCTTCGATGCGCAGCGCCTTTCGCCTCGGAGGCATGGCTTCGACGGAGAGTCTCGGCCTCCAGTACGGCAGCATGGACTCCCAAGAGAGAATGCCCATGACCGACTTTCTCTCTGGATACGACGAAAACATCGAGCAATTGTGGCTGCCCTCGGATGCACCCAAGACTTATGACCATGTCGCTCAAGGGCTCGCTTACCATCAAGGCATGCATCAGTACCCAACCATGGCGCGCAACACCAACAACAACTACCGGCACCAAGCTGCCTACCTGCCAGAGTCTGCGACAAACCCATGCTTGTCGCGGTCAATATTCCACCAACCCGAGCGAATTCCTAGCTCGATGAGTTCCTCAATGTCCATGAGCAATATGATGCCTTGGATGCCGCTCGGGGACTCTATGGCGCCGCAAACCATTGCGCCATCACAAGTTGGCCCAGTTACTCCGCCACCATCATATACAGACTTTCCGACCTCTCTTAGTGCATTCAAACACCACAGCCCCACCACCCCGATCCGGTCTTGCTCGCTCGGAACAGGCTCTGGAGCCGATACCCCAATGAGCCGGCTTTCAGGTGGACCCTGTGATTACATCGACGATTTCCAGCCATCGCCAGTGTACCGGGATGGATTCCAGAGGGGCCCACATCGGGTGGCTTCAAGAAAGATGCTCCGACGACAAACCTCCAAGCAGAACTTGATGCTAGAGAACCTACCGCAGGTAATCAAGCAGGTACAGTTCAAATGCAAAGAACCCGGATGCAATGGGCGATTCAAGAGGCAAGAACACTTGAAGCGGCACATGAAGAGTCATTCAAAAGAGAAGCCCCACGTATGCTGGGTGCCAGGCTGCCACCGCGCCTTCTCACGAAGTGACAATCTCAATGCCCATTATACAAAGACCCATAGCAAACGGGGTGGGCGCAACCGATACGTTGCCACACTGGATGAAAACAGTCCCGACTACGATCCTGATTTCCGTGGGCAGCTGACGCCAGACGGACGTCCAATCTATGGGTCGAAGCTAGACGACCCCATCCCGGGCGCAGGCGACATGAGCCTGGACGGGTGGGATGAGTGAAAAAGAAACAGAGAGGCTGATCTGCATGGAATCTAATATGATACCCGCGGGCTCGATGCTACGCCAAACTTTTCTTATGTCTCTGGCTCAGGCAGGTCCGGCGCTCAACGGTGTTTCTTTTTGCCCGCCTCGGTGTTCTTTCCCACACTTTTCTTCTCTTTCTGTAGAACATGACTGGTTTCTGAATTGCCGATGGCCGTTTACAAGTTCAAACAAAACTAATTTAATGCATCAACCGGGACGGGTTCACAACAACGGAGTGGGGAGTCGGACTTTGATTTCTGTGCGGAGTACTTTATTCCTGTACAATTGACAGTGACTTGTTTTTATTTTTGTTACGTTTGATCTATCAAAGTGTCGACCCCAGAAGCGGGATAATTATAGCTAGACATGTTCTACGTGTTAGTTTTAGAAATAGGTAGACAAAAAGCCACCCCAGAGTGTTACCGACTTGGTGTTCTGTTCCTTGGTGCTGCTTGTGATGGATCACATTTGCTAAACTTAAATAGGCACCGCGCGGCACTCAACGAGAGTTCCTTCGAACCGTGGTTGATCGAAGTACTATTCCGCGGCTATTAGGAGATGTATCAGCTCAGCAGAGGGTTGTTTGTTTCTTTCTTTCTTTGTACTTGAAACTTTCAACTCGCACTCACATTCCTGAGCCCTGACTCGAGGTTGAGTTCAAGCGCTCGAGCCTTAAGCTCGAGCCCTGAAGAAATCGATATCCCACCGGAACGAAATGCCGGGGGTCTGATCCAATCTGTATGGGAAAGGCCCGGTATATCGAGCCATATGACTCTAGGTACCCAGTACCTAGCAGTACATGCCTTACGCGCAAAACCAAGACTAAAAACCCCGTCACATTCTTCGTTCGGTCATTGTGCGTCTTAGCGCGGTGTTTGCTTGCGCATGCCGGGTGCCGGGGAGGAGGAGGTGAGGTGTGGGTGGTGTGCCGGTGTGGGAGATCCTAGGGTGGATGATCTGCCACCGTTCCCGGTTGCTGGAATTCGGGGCGAGGCTGGACTACCTTAGTGAGATTGGGCGTGCTGGGGGTTAACAGTGCGCTATGCCAGACGAAGACTGGGTTAGATTGGGCGGGGCCTGGAGGTTGCAGGTGGAGTACTCCGTACGGAGTACGTACGTAAGGTAGGGTAGTAGTCGGCGTAGCGAGGTGCCCGCTTATTGTTCTATGTGTGGACTACGGGGTAGTACTTGGGTCCAGGTTTCCACCAGTTAAAAGGGTTTTAGGGTAGGACGGTATGTGCGTACTTGGGTGATCACATTTGCTCTGCACTTAGGGTAGTAGCTTGCTCTCTGTATGGATCGCGAGTCATGGTACGTCTTGTCTTCGTGTCCGTCTCAACGGGTCTGGCGAGGGCTTGGGGCCTGAGCTTAAGGGCTGTCGGGGATAAGTTTGGTTGGTATTTCGGCGCAGACAAAAGTGTAAGGTAGGGAGATCTACCGTAATGTGATGTATGTGATGTGATGCGATTCCGAAGCTTCCTTTAGGACAGAGGGTTGCTGATACTACCTCGGTGTGCCCTGTCGTTGGAGCCTTTTTCTTCCGCGTGAAGTTAACGTGATAGGCTCTTTGGTTGGCGGCTGTTCTTGTCTCGACTGGGAGAAGATAGGCTCGTAGGAAGTTTTCGCTAAGACCTCGTCTCTCTGGTAAACTTCTTGCGTCGCGAGTAGAGTCTGCGGCTTCTCATGCCCGAAATGAAGGAGGATTGAGGACAGAATGCAAAGGCTGAAGTTCGTCACCCCTGGACTCCACCCCTGTGCCTCTTGACCGAACAATAGTCGCTAGGAGCTAAGTCTCATAGTGATTTCGCTGAGTATAAGACGGACCGGCACTGCGTAGCAGGTATGAAAGGAAGACTGACTGAGTTGGGCTAATTGATGATTAATTTGGACCCAAGACAAGGCGAGGCAAAGTCACCTCATGAGACCCTAGTAATTGTCCTCAGCTCCCTAGCACCAAGAGCAATGCTCTCAGCAATGCTCGAATACTTCTTAAGCCGAACCCCCCCTCCAACAAGTTCTAGGAGCAGATCTCGATTTGCGCTCGGTACGGCTTGCAAGAATGCCTTCTCAGCTGCCCTCTCTTCCTCAACAGTGTCGTACTGCTCAATAATCAGAGGGCCGCGAAAGACATACCCATGTATAAAGCCAGAAAGGTAACTTGTCAGCCGATGTCGTATAGAGTAGTCCTCAACAGGGTACTTGAGTAGAAGGTTGATCGTTGACAGTACGTAGGAAGGATATTTGGGTGCAGTAATTGTGGATCTGGATCGAACGTGGAAGTGGCTTCAACGGTGTCTTCAGGTGTTGAACCGAGATAGTCAAGACATGCAGGTGTCAGTTTGGTCTTGACTTGGGGGACGTGGGATGGGAGTGTTCCTTACGATGAGGACCTCTTGCCACCTCGAACAATACTACATCTGCGAGCCATATTTTATGACGGGTATGCTTTTAGCAACGGGCTCCCTTTGAGGCTGCGCTCGTCATTGAGTTGTGAGGTTGCAATGACTTTTGTGTATGAGATACCGGCGTGCGAAGTTTCGGGGGTGAAGCCATCGCATCTGAAATTGCTTCTGAACTGGCTGCATGTCTGGGAAACACGGACGCGCATACTTGGATGTAGGCTATCTAGGAAGATGAGGACGAGTCAGCTGAGGAATCCTAAGTCGGTGGGAGGTCTTTACTCAGGTCAAAGTGTTAGACATCCTACAACACGAGCCCCAAGCCCGCAGTGTTGCTCAAACCTCGAAGCCTTCACGCTTCGCGGTACCAGGGAGATGGTAGCTCCCAACACACAAGGCGTAAGTGCTGAGTGAGTTTGACGTGCAATCTGTTTGTTTGTGTAAAGGACAGCATGACAAGCCTTTCAAGAGAGACGCCCAGAGTTGAGGAGATTGTTATGGTGGCAGAGACGGGTTAAATGCATTAGACCATTTGCTGGGACATGAGTGGAGGTAGATAAAGAAAGCTCCAAGGCTGTTGGGAAGAACAGCCGAGAAGGAAATTCGAGATGGGACCGTTGCTGGGGAGTTTCCCCTCTTCTGCAGGAACCCGCGGGCAACTCTTCGACCCTGGACAAAAGCAACGCGAACCCTGAAAGATCTCGATGCAGTGAGAAAAAGCCAGGACTCTAGAAAGGCTACTTAGCTTTTGACCTCAAAAGTATCGTTTTCCGCCCTGCGAGGGAACATCATGGATGTTCTATAACCCACTATCAAACGGTCGGTCATACCCCAATCTTAGAAACGCATTGTTCAGTAAACACTTCAAATCGTATTTCCGCTAGCTAATCTTTCTTTATATGTCAACTTAGTGTGTTTTCTGTTTCTAAATATACATTGACTGTGTATATGCGCTTAACTCCGCACCGAAGTCTGGTTACTAAAGGGGACCATTGGACCGGAATCCCGCGCCTTCCCACGCCAAACACGACAAACGGGGTGTTAAGCCAAAGTCACGGGCGAACCACAAAAAGACCAAAACAACAAGGAACCTGCGTCGAAAGAATGCCTTTATCTATCATGGGGGGTATACATGTCTGGATGGGTGTACATTGCGGATCCAAGCTTGCCGCTAGTGATAGCCCTAACTCGGGAGCCACCGAGACCAAAGATCGAGGACAGCAACGTCGAGTGCTCGCCATCCAAAACGCATCCCGAACATTCCCTTCATGGTAAACAATCATTTGAGGATGACTGCCCGGTCGACCCGGGGCCGAACTCCGACCTTCGACTTGGCATAGCCCTAATCGCAGGGCTAGCTCCAGAGCTGACCTACTGAACCCTACGGACCCTGAATCCTGATGCCTTGATACACAACCCCAGCCGGGGGAGCATTCCCGTCGTCTCCTTGATTTCGCAGCAAGCGAGATATGGCTGGACAGGAAAATTAGAGGCATGGGAAGTCTATTGGCAGAGAAGAACGAAGTTGCCTGGTCTCTTCCTTCTCTCTTCACCACCATCTATACTGTGACCCCATGGTATCAAGCAACCAGCAACCAGCAACAGCAACCAAGGCCCCATAAACAAACCCCCAACTCCATCACAACTAGCCTCCTGTAACCCCTACCACCATGGATTCGATCGAATACAAATTCGCCGTCCTCGACTCCACCAACGAACTCCTCACCATCCTCATCAACACCGACAGGCGCATCGACGCCATCAACTGCAGCAAACAACCCAGGACTGAGCTCACCAGCCACCACCTCGCCCACTGCCTGTACAACAGCTTCACTCTCCGCCTCGATCTATTCGGCAAATGGACCGCCTTCATGGACCAGCACAACATCTCCATGAACGACATCACCAGCTACAACTCAGCCTTCCTCCTATACCGCAAAGAGCATGACGACAATTCCAACCCCCAACTCGACTCCGACATTGTATCCTCCTACGAATACTGGCAAAAGACGAGAATGAGCAAGAGGAGGAATGGCGAGTCGTTGAAGCCTGAAGATATGGGGTTCCATGTAGAGCAGATGATAAAAATCTTTCGCGAGTATGAAGGGATATTGGAGACGCAAATCTCCCATGTTCTTTCTGCTCTTTGTCAAGAGGTTTAGGTTCAAATCTTGCCTTTTTATCTTGCTTTCTACCGTCAACCTCATACTATCAACATCCGAAAACCGTATATATCCAAAACTTGTTTGCCATCTTATTTTGTTTGCTTGACTTGCCAATTTTGTGAATGTTCTGTGCTTTTACGGCTCAACCATATTGCCTTGGCTATAACATCTTCACAATCTCGCAAGTTTCTTACTTTATATGGCCTAAATTGCCCCAAGACAAACAACTTTATCAAGCCTTCTTGATGTTTTCAATGTTGCTCATCCTTTCAAGGAGAGTATGTTGTATTTAGATAGTCAGGGTTTTTAGCCCAGTGAAGTCTCGGCTTCAGCTCAAGCTTCACACGGTTTTCCCTGGGATCCAAAAGGGTCTAAAACAATCTAATACACTTGAAGAATCTATGTGCTCTGTATTCTCTGTAGACTAGAACCGCAGAATGTGTTTGACTTACTCTATATGCCACTTGTAGATATACTTTGCCCGCATGACTCCATCTACCTAGGGTAGACAACAGACACAGACATAAGAAGTCGGCTATAGTATGTACAAGCATATATTCCTGACTTAGCTATCCCGACGTCTCGAACGACCCGGCAGCATCGTCTATTTGCCTCTTAGTCCATCGTAGATTATCCAACGCACACTGTGTATCTTTGTGATCAGACCCCAGAGTCGTGTAGCTGAGATCGAGGCAGACTTCAAGCAGCGCAATGGCATCGTCTGTGCGTCCCAGAGATTTCCAGGTGCAGCCAAGATTGTTCATGGCAATCAACGTGTTGGGTTGTTCGTGTCCAAGCACTCGTTTGCTTGCTTCGATTGCTTTTTCTTCCAGCTTTTCTGCTTCGCCGAACATTCCAAACTCTTTGTAGCTCTCGGCCAAGCTTTGCATGGTTATCAAAGATTCGGGATGGTCAGGCCCTCGCACGGAAATGCTGGCCTTTGCCACCCGTGCTTGCAGCTCTTGGGCTTCTTTGAATCTTCCAAGCTTGCTGTAGGTTGAGGCTAAGTGATGCATGCTTGTTAATGTTTCGGGATGTTCTGGGCCGTGCACTTGTACATTGAGATCAACCAGTTGAATCCTCATCCCCTCTGCTTCTTCCTACTTTCTACACCCCGAATATGTTAAAGCCAAATTATTCATACTATGCAGCGTAAGAGGAACCTCAATACCGCATTCTCCTTTGAGAATCTCTAATACCGGTACCTAAATCTCTTCTGCCTCTGTCCATCTGCCTTGTTTGCAATATACGCGTGCTAGATCAGCCATGGCATCTATTGTGGTATTGATGTCGGTTTCACCACGCAGCTCCTTTTGGATTTGCAGAACGCTCTCGAAAAATGGGGCTGTTTCGTTGTGTCGTGCGTCCGCACTTAAGCATCTGCCCACTCTGAAAAGTAAATCTAAATAATCCTTTCTTGGAAATTCGGCTTCTCCTATAAGTAAAAGAGCGTGCGGAAGGTACTCCCGCCAAAATTTTCAATTTGTATAAGTTTCGTCTGGAAAGACCTCATCAAATCGATCTGCGGTTGAGCGTATCTGCTGGTCAAAGCGACCTTGTGTTCTCAACCAGTTCCGAGTCGAGAGATGGATCAGTCGGTGAAGACTGAGACTCCCAGCCTCCCCACTGATAAAGGAAAATGCTTTCAGAAGGCCAATTGCATCGACTATTTTCTTTTTCGACGTAGCCCAAGGGAGTAAAGATCTTGGGATGTCGCGAGGACTTATGCATGCCATGAATTGCAGATACTCAGCTGCTAGCTGATTTATTTGCTGAACTTGTTGAAATGAAATTAGCCATGTCGTAGCCACGGGATTTTGAATATCTTGGTATCTCCAGTCATCCCCGAAGTCCTCACTCAATAAACTCAATCACTTCTGCTTCTTGGTCTTGCAAGAGCTCTAAATACTCCGAGGGATCGATGGTATTTTCATTGATATATGCCGCTGCCTGTGAGATGGCAAGGGGAAGATAGGCCAGTTGTTCGAGAAGCCGAAATGCGATAGTTGCACCATTGTCCTTGAGCAATTCGTTGTCAATCAGTGACTTTTCCAGCATTTTCATGGCTGCGTTTGGGCTAGGCTCTGGAACGTGAACAACTTGATGAGACGCCAACAGCACTGCCACCTTCCTATTCCGTGTAGTAAACAGGATACGGCCTTGTTCATGTTGGGGTAAATAGTCGGACAACGGTGAGGACCCTGAACCGGTATTCCGGGACCACATATCCATGTTGTCTGCGTTGTCGAATATCAGAAGCCACTTTTCTGCTTTTGGGTGGCTTAGTTGAGCTCTAACGCTACTTTTCACGTCTGATATCCTCGCCCCTTGTGATCCGAGCATTCGTGCTATGCTCATGTAAGCTTGTTCAACGCTCCCTTGGCTCGTACAGGGTATCCAGAAAATTGAACCCCAGTTTCTCTGACGCATGCGATACGCGATTTCAAGGGCTATTTGTGTCTTTCCGACTCCGCCGAGTCCGCAAACCGCAATATTAGATGGTGATTCATCTAGCATTGCGTCAATGCGCGCGATTTCCTCTTCTCGACCGACGAATTTCGAATTCTGCTGGAAAGGAACCATCCAGTGGCAATCTGCGCTTATACAGCTTGTTGTCGGGTCAGGCTGCTTTCCGTGCACAGGAACCAATCCAAGAAAAGCTTTTGCATACGTAGCGGCGGCAAGAGCTGCGTATCCTTGCCATTGTTTGTTTTTATGGGAATCGCAATAGTCGCAGATTCCTCGAATAACCAAACATGGAAGCTGATTCATAAGTCCGGCAGCTTCATCTCAAAGCAAAGAATGTCTATCTCTTCAGCAAGAGCGTCTCGTCTCGCAGCATCTTTTATGACCTGATTCCCAGAAGCAATCAAGCCATAATGGAGATGGGGATCCTCGTCCTCTCGTGGCAAGCGCTTCACTAGGTGAGAATGATCACATACTGCGCAATCGGAGCCGCCATCGTGAATGTATGTTGGCTCAAAAAGCCAATCGTTATCTGGCCGTGAGGATTGCTCTCTCATTCCGGGGTGTTTCTTAAGAGTATCAGACAGACTTTCTGCAATAGGCCGTTTTCCAATCATATGGTCACTCCGCACTTGCGAGATCGCTGTCAGTAGGAATTGCGGCGGCTTGTTGAGAGATCCGATGCGCTGAAACCGTCCATCTTGAATGGTTTTCCCAAAGTCGTATTGGACCACGCCCCCGGAGGTTTCACTCGGCAAACTGACGACTACGTCGCCCAGGCGGATGTCCACATTGTCGCGGGGCACTCCACCCCCGATCCCGACCATCATCCCGAATCGCAAACGCGGAAACGTTGGTAGCATGTGGGAGAGCACCGTCGCGGCGGAAGTTGTTCCGTACACTCCAGACGGTAAGCAAGAGACCACTACATTATGGCCAGCTCGCCGGCCTAGAGTGTAGGTATTGTGATCTGTTTGGGGTTGAGGAAGGCTGCTTTGTGTTTCGTCTAGCATGACTTTTGCGGCTGCCATTTCCAGCGGCAGCGCGCAGATCCAAGCGACGGTGTAGTCATTATGGGAGAGCTTCGTGCTGCTAGCCATGGCCTAGACCCGAAAGACATAATAGCATATAGTAAGTGGGAGGAGCGAAATCTGTTGGGAGGGGAACGGGGTAGATTCGAGGTCGAGGCTGAGAATTAGAGAGGGGAAGCTGCGCAAGGCCCGCTGAGATGGCCATGTACCTAGCTTCATGTTGGCTTGGCACCAATGGCACTAGAACACATGCTTATCATTCGTAAGCAGATACAACAACTTGGCTGTGGGACTATTTGCATTTGCATTCGTGTTAGTATGTCCAGAGGCCAACAATGATGTCCCCAACGTTGACTTCGGTGCGGCCCATTGCCAGCCACTCAGTTCCTATCCATAGTCTCCGACTAATACACACATGCGGACCAACGCCCAGGAAGACAGACCACATATTCACAGTACCAATTTGCTTTTCGCCCTAAGTTTTGCACCATAGATGTAAAGAACAACAGGGATCGAGAACAGGCAACCTGCTATGCAACCCAAGAGCGTCAATGCCCATTGAACTCCCATCGACTTGAACTGTACAAGTAGCATTAGCATATTACAGACCTACCCGAGGCCGGTAACGTACCATATAAGTTGCAAAAAGCGGAAAGCTCGAGCCAGCCAGCGAGCGGAGGAACGTATGTGCTGCCATAGCGGAGGCGGCCCTATTTCTCCTAATATAGACAACATACTGAACAGACGGGAGAAACATGGTGATCAAACCGAACCCCGTGAGTATGCCTGACAGGGTAGGCCAGATCCAATGGATATCGCTTCGGTACCCCGTCCAGCCTAGCCAGAGGAGTCCAGCCGAGAATACCGCGGAACCCGGTATAGCTATCAGAAGCAGCCACTCAGGGACAAGCTCTCCGTTGTTTGCTTGGATCATACGGCAAAGCGAGCGTTGTCTGATGTACATCACAATCCCGGCTATGACTTGACCGACGATGATTGCTATGAACGGGAGACCGCCCACTCCGGGGTTCATGCCATGGATCTGCTGGAAGATAATCGGATACGTTGTGATGGAAAGATAGAGCAGGCCGTAAACAAAGGCGCCGAAGATGCATATGCATAGGATGATCGGGTCGAGCGCGAGCAGCTTGAGCGGAATCAAGAAGTAGTTTTGAAGGACTGCGCGAACATTGAGCTCTAACTCCTCATGCTCTGCGTGAAATGACCAGTTCTTGGTTTCGAGACGTAGTCGTTTTGCTTTATTGGTCAGTATGACGGGTGCGTATGATTCGTCTTGAAAGAAGAAAACGGAGAGAAACGACGCTACTCCAAGAATACCTGCAACATAGTGCGTCCAACGCCAGCCAAGATGCTCGTTAATGACTATAAAGCCACCGATAGTGGGAGCCAAGAGAGGACCTGCGAAGACGGTGATACCGAAGCCAACCATGCTGTTTGTAAAGGCTTGAGCACTCAGCATGTCACTGCAGACGGCACCGGCTAGGGTAAAAGGGGAGGCGCCAAAGAACCCAGTGAAGAAACGACAAATCATAATTGACTGAAGATCTTTGGAAACGGATGTCGCAAAGGCGAAGACGGTGAAGCCGAACATACTCGAGACCAATGGTAAGCGACGTCCCTTGAGCTCGGAGAAAGGCGCCCAAATAAGAGGTCCGGTTGCAAACCCAAGAACGTACAGCGAGACCCCGAGGCAACCAGCCTCGCTTGAGACTTTGTAGTTGCTGGCCACCGTGGGGACGACGGTCGAGAAGATGCTGCTAGTCATCGACACAATCATAGTCGCGAAGCTAACAAGAACGAACGAGTAGATCCTGGTTCTGTTAGTCTACCTTCTAGAGCAGTAGGAGAGATCCCACCCACTTCTTCTTGAGGGGCCAATTGTGCGGATTGAGATTATCACCGTCATCGAATCGGACGATAGAGCTTTCTTCGGCAGTTTGTGGTTGAGTTGTGCGCCTCGACAACACCGTAATGCTGATCTCATCATTCGAGAGGCCGGCTTCGATCTGGACATCACTTGCACCTGGAACTGCTTAGTACTGTTGACATTACCTTGGGGGCTGAGGTACCATAACCTACTCTTTACAGCGATGTGCTGGGGAGAGTCGGATTCCGTTGCGCTGGACTCCATTTTTCTTGTCGTTGTCGTAGGAGCAGAAGTTCTCAGCAAGGCTCATGTTGCCGGAGAGAAAGGAAGAAACGAGAACAGAAATTTATAACACTGACTTGCAAGCCATCAAAGCACGCGATTCTGTTTGCCGAGAAGAGGATTTGTGAATGGACCACATCCGGACCCCTCGGCAGTGAATTGAGGGCGGCCATCCATGCAGGCAACAGCGAATTTTGTCTCTGAAATTGCAGAGAGTAACTATGTCTATTCACTAGAGTCAGCAAGCAATATGTCAAGTATGATATCTTTGTTTTTGGAAAGAAGAGTTCATGATTTTGTTATTGCATAGATCAGCATTTCTTGTTGACAATGTACACCACCCAGTTAATCTCAGTTCCAGCCCCGGGATCAGTAAGACTGAGCGCTGGCCCTCGTCGGAGTGGCCAGATTATGGCTCTGCAGGTTCCCGTCAAGGCAAAAAATATCTCGAAATCAGATCTTTGGTAAAGCTCCAGGTCCGATTGTTGACATGAGGTGGTAAAGCCCGCTAGTACTGATCGAGATGGTTACTAAGCATCGTGGCTTTAAAAGTTTAAAGCCCACTTCGCGGGCTCGAGGAATTTCTTCCCGCTTTTTTCCTCACTTCATAGACAACCTCAGTAGAATCAACCATCATACACGAGATTCGGGCGCTATCATCATTGCGTCCCATCATAGCTTGGTTATGTGCAAGCTCATATCCCCCATATCATTCGTCTCTCGGCTATGATGACACTTTTTCGGCCACGAGGCATCAAACTGCCATGGGTGCTCCGAAATTAAAGTTCAAGCTCAACAGTCTGAGTCGAGAGACATGATTCCCCATCGTTGTTTGCTATTATTCATAGAGTAAGATCGAGCGCGAGGAAGATGGCTTCGTCCATGGGGTTGTCGTAGTAGGGAGGTGTCTCGACAAAGCCGATCTGGGTATACAACCCGATTGCGTTTTGATTTCTCGAAGGAAGCGTGTCCAGCACCATTTGCCTATATCCAAGGTCCTTTGCCCGTTGGAGAATTGCTGCTACCAGGGTTTTGCCGAGGCCCATGCCGCGTGCTTCGGGAGTAACGTACAAGCGCTTCATTTCGCAAGACTGCATCTCAAGGTCGAAAGGGCGGACGGCGACACATCCTAGTGGCTTGCTGTCTGTGCTATAAGCAAGCAGAAGCTCTCCATGGGGGGCGCCGTACTTTCCGGGCAGCGAATCAAGCTCCGATGGAAAGTTCTGAAAGCTGAGGTCGATGTTGAGCCACTCGACATAGGCCGTGAACAGGCTTCTTGCTATAGCGATATCCTTTGCTGTCTGCGCCGGGGTGATGCGAAATCTGATGGTGTCCATGGCAGAGTCAATATGGTCAAGTACCTCGTAGCTGATGCGAAGCTGAGAGACAGATATTGTGTCTATGTCCACAGACCTCTACCGATATCGGTTTGGTCATGAATCAAATGGAGCCTGAAAGATCTTCCCGAGTCGGCAGCCTGAGGCTATCTTCCCCGCATATCTCCCTGCTTTACTGCAATATGAGAAGATAGAAAATGAAATTGAGCGATAGGACACCGCCGAAGAGCGAGTATCGCTCCGTGTATCTTGATTTGCGCATCTTCAAACTAGTCCGACAGGCACAATTTCCTGCTAACCGCGTGCCTGAGTTGGTCTCTCCTATCAACCTAGCCTCTCTAGCCGATGCAACGTCCGGATGTTCTGCACCCCCCGCTAGCGACGGCCCATTGGTCTTTGCTCTTTTTAGCGGCAGGCCGGGGTCTCCGATTGATCTAAAGACAGGCCGATCTTCTATCAAATCAGCAGCTTCTTATCAGCACATGGGCTCGATCCTTATTGTCCTTCCGTTCTTGGCTGCTGCCCCGGGTACTATATAACCTGGCTGAAATACCAGTTCTGCTTGACTGTTCTCTTACTTCTCAAGGTCTGTCCCCTCTTGATCCTCTCAATACACAATGGTCTTCAAGTCAATTCCCTCCGCAGGCATGCTGGCCCTGTCCGCCATGCAGCTCATCCCCAGCACCCTCGCCGCTGAGTCCTGCCCCAACAAGCGAGCCACCGGTGCAGAGGTCTGCTCCAGTGATACTCCCCTCAGCTGCTCAAGCTCCACCATTGAGCCCTCTTGCTGCTTCAACAGCCCCGGAGGCGCATTCCTTCAAACCCAGTTCTGGGATTATGACCCTTCCACTGGTCCTACCAATTCCTGGACTATCCACGGTCTTTGGTGCGCACAGCCCATACTATACATACTCCTCTTGCATGGCACTACTAACGGGCAGTAACAACCAGGCCCGACAACTGCGACGGCAGCTACCAGCAATACTGCGACTCGTCGCGCGAGTACTCTAACATCACAGCCATCATCCAGGAGTCCGGCAACACCGAGCTCCTCTCGTTCATGAACGAGTACTGGAAGGACTACAGCGGCGACGACGAGACTTTCTGGGAGCACGAGTGGAACAAGCACGGTAAATATCCCCCCATTCTCGTCAACAGTTGGGCTGCAATGCTAACTCATGCCAGGAACATGCATCAACACCATCGAGCCCAGCTGCTACACCGACTACGAAGCCCAAGAAGAAGTCGTCGATTACCTCCAGAAAACCGTCGACCTGTTCAAGACGCTCGACACATACCAGGCCCTTGCCGCGGCCGACATCACCCCCTCCGAAAGCGCCACATACACGCTCGACGAGATCCACTCCGCCCTCTCGGACATCCACGACGGCTTTGCCCCGTATGTTGCCTGTGATGACGGCAACCTGAACGAGGTTTGGTACTTCTACTATGTCCGAGGCAACTTGATTACCGGAGATTTCGACCCTGCTGAGAAGCGTAAGTTGTTTTCTATGGCTACTAAACTTTTCAAGGATCCATGCTAATCATTGCGGGCTTTAGTTACTCAATCGAATTGCCCCAGCACCGGCATCAAGTACCCGCCTAAGTCGGGCTAGACTGCTGATCTCGATTTCGGTCATCTAGTAAAATGGTGGGCGGATTTCACGGCTTGTATGTGTTGAAGGCTTGTTGTATTTGTATGGATATGATGAACCTATATATGAAGCTCAGGAACACCACATCATGATAGAACCGTCATAGTAGTGAGCCTCTTTTAGACCTATGACTGCTTGTCCCATGTCGCTCGTCCAGTAAAATTTCTGGTAGCTCTTAGTGCCTCTGCAGCAATCTCTGCTCCGAAGACAATCTGTGATGCTCATACAGCCAGAGGCTTTCCTAAGAGTTCCAGGTCGCTGATTGAATATGCCCCCTGGCCGGCGGACGGGTGTCGCAGGAGTGAAGCCGCCGCGTTGTACTTGGGCGGTTGGTGGTGTCGATTCTTGAATTCAAGCTTCATAAAAAGCTCCAATAGACTCTGACAGCAGGCCCGTATGTCGATGCAGCGGACTCCGCGCTGTGGATAGCGCAGCCCGAGCAGTTTTGTGTGCTGGTTGCAGCGGTTTGTATACGGTGTAAAGGTTGTAAAGAACCACTTGCATCGGCTTAAATTCCTTTCAACCGCGCATTTCGCCGCTCTTCTTCTCTGTTTGCATCGACACGATCCAAGAAATCCATACGACCAAGGAACCCATCCTTGGCCTTACTATGGACGCGAAGTTCATCGCTAATCCCAGCACGATCCACATAAGCCGCCCAATCCATGCGTGACTTCTCAACGGTATTGATCTTCGGCCCGCGGGCGTTCTCCTCCTGGCCAGGGCCTGTTTCTGACACCGGTTGCTTCTCCCAACTCTTCTTGATCGAGCCGGACGGGTTTGGATCGAAGCGGGAGATTTTGCGGAGCGGGCGGCGGAAGCGGGTGATCTGCGTTGTGGTTGTATTTCCAACGCCGTTCGCGATATCACCTTCAGTAGCCGTCACGACTTCGCCATCCCCATTGCCAGATAAGAAAAGCTTCGCTTCTTCAGAGTCCCGAGGGACGGTTTTTTCTTCGCTAATCATTTCGCCGGCGAATTTGTAGGTTCGTTTGATTTTGACCATTTCTTCTGGGTATTGGGTTCGTGCTCGCCCGGGAGCCGCTGCATTAGCTTCTGTCGTATCCTCATGGTCGGGCATTTCGACGTCGGCCGCTGGGGTCGCGTCTTGCGTAGTCGTCTCTTGTGTCGGGGTCGAGCCTAAAGGTGAATCCGCCGCGTTCATCTGAGCCCATATGGCGTCGACATCGATCGTAGCCCCGTCGATTTTCGCGAGTGGTCTGCGCTCTTCCTGCCTAAATACTGTCAGCCCGCATTACCAGTACTAGAGAAATGGAATGAACAGAGACATACATATGCATTCTCATCGCCCTCGTCTTCACAAAACCCCCTATCCCGCCCTCATCCTCATCAAAATCCATGTCTTCATCATCAGATCCCTTTTGCTCGCGCTTCTGCTTCTGTTTCTTGTCCATCGCTCTGCGAATCATCGCCTCGTCGCCAGAATCTAGTTCCGCGTCATCCTGCGCCGCATCTCCTGTCTTGCTCTTTGTCTTCCTCCTTTTCGCCGCTGGCTCTGCTGCGGCTTCATCGTCGGAGGACGAAAGCTCCGCATCATCGTCGTCGGCAGCTTGGTCGAGGGTGAAGTCGTCGTCGTCGGCGGAGTCGTACTGCTCGTCATCGAGGCTGAGGTCGGTATCCGCCATTGTTACTGATGGATCAGGAGGCATGTTTTCGAGTGTGGTCGATCTTCTGGATCATTGAAGCATTGAGTGATGCCGGGCTATCTCCGGTTCCTGGATAATTCTGCCGGGCGGTATTGACAGCAAATCTACGTACGTAAGCACATAGAGGGGCCCAGGTGGCAGGTGCCTTCCACTGCGATTGACCCTCTACTTCGTGGTTTTGTCGTCCATATATTGGACGCGTCCTTTTTATCCCGGCCAAATGTTCGGGGCTGGTTTGAAATCTTTACAAGGCAGCGTGACTTCTCTCTATAAGCTTGCTCTGTGTCACGGGACTCACTCGTAACCCCAAGACGCCGGTCTACTATGTACAGAACCGGGTGTTTTCGATCTTGAGAGACCCTTGGCTAAAGGTATCGAGACCGCAGCAATCCTGTTGCATATGGAATATTCTCGGTCATGATATGCTGCTACTTTTCACTTACGAAGGTTAATACAGCGATGTACCAAGTAGGTATGGCCCTATCCAGGCAACTCCTTCTACAAGGAGGTTGAGTCCATCCTAGCTTTGCCTAGTCACAAGCTACCTACTAGACTCAAACACCAAGATGAAGGCCTTCCCACAACAAACAACCGCCGCCACAAACCTCAAGCCACCAAGAGGCAATCCAATAGCATACACTCACCAACAGCAACCAGCGCCACCCACAAGGAGCATGCAAAGCTAGGCGCAGAACGAGGCCATTAAGCTTACCTCTCAAATAAAGCGAAAGACTTCAACGCCACTGGCACAATACCGGAGAGGGGAGCGAGGTTGGTTAGACCTCTTCTCTCTAAATGGTGCAATGACCTAGAAGATCCCTGTCAGGACTTACCGTTAGATAACCCCTAGTCTCCTCTCCAGCCTTACCTGTGAGTCGTCGTCGGCCACTTTATCTGGATAAACTTGGTGTCGTCCCGCAACCGTTGTTGTCATGGCAGCCCGCGGTGGATGCTTGTCGCTGTTGGCTTTACGCTGATATCAACGTCGTTGTCGAGTTAGATTCAGTGTGAGTAATGATTATGGATCGATCTCCTGATTTCCAGGGGTTTATGGGAGAGAAATTGAAAAGGAACAATACTGGGGCCTATACATTGTCTGCTCGGATGTGAAGTCCGCTATACTTTGCGTCTGACAAACCTCAAGGTATATTAGGATAATCACGGATGGCAATAGGCACCCATAGGACTAGGTTGAACGTCCCTCACAAGTGGCATCACAATACCGATTCGTCGTTGGCCATTTAATAACTCGCCAGCATATCAAATACATTACCGCTATCCATCTCCAACCCAAAGACTACTCCAGACAAGATATATACACACATAATTGATCGGAGAAACCCCCCCACATTAGCCGTGACGCTTGTTCAGTTCCAGGACCAAGCTGGGCCTAGACCTTTACTACGAGACATCAGCGCCTGATTGCAACTACATCGCTTCACCTCTTGAACCCAAACGACGTTTCAACCTTCTCAAGCTGATACTGTTCCTGCCCGCGCTGCTTCGCGACGCTCAACTCCAGCCACGTTCCCACACCCGCCGCAACGCCCATAAGGACCTCGATGCCAATGAGGATGCCAAGCAAGATGAATCCAGCCTTGGTAGCGGTGCAGTCACGGGCAAAATGAACTGGCGCCGGCGAGGCCGTCTCCTTGGCAGCATCCGAGAATCCGAGTGGGAGATCGTGAGATGCCTTCCACTTGCAGGTCCACGAGTGGAGAGTCTCGACGTCGCTAAAGTTATTCGGGTACGAGGAGCCCGGCAGGTAGATTGCGAAGACTAGGGAGACGAGCGTGGCGACAAATCCCGAGGCTGAAGTTGTGACTGCGGCGATGTTTGCGCGCCGAATGTGCGAGTGTGGCTATTGCCATTCAGTTAGGTATGTTTGTCTAGAGGTCCATGATCTTCGGAAGCTGGAGGGGACGAACCGATGGTAGGAGAGCGACGACAATGAAAACCAAGCTCAGGAACGCAACGATGCAACCGCAGGCGAGGATTGCAATTGTCGGGCGGGTGTCGAGGTTCAATGGCCAGAGGTAGAGACCGATGTTCTCGAAGGGGGAGGTATCACGGTAGTGACGGTAGGGCACGGCTTCGCAGGCAATGATTGCGATGGAGAGACCCAGGGCAAGGGAGGAAAGGCCGAGTCGAACCCAGTTGAGGAGACGGATTCGGGTGAGGAAGCTCGACTCTTCCTCATTCGATGCGCAAGATGCATGGTAAGAGCCGTGGAAGGATTCTGCCACCGATGCTGAGGCCATTGTAGTAGGCAGGTAAAAAGTAGAGAGGTAAGAATTGAGATGAAGTATAGTCCGGTCAACGGTTCAAAGAGAGCGGGTGGTCTTGCCAGAAGACACGAATGTAAAGAACGGAAGGAGGGGAGAGCGTGAAAAAGAATAGAATATTAGTTGCGTCAACTCAATCACAAAAGAAAAGAGAACGCAACGACATTAAGTATCCCCATCCACTCATCTTGGAGGGTAGCAAGTCCCTCCACTGGTTTTCGAAAGATTAGGATTCACCTTCAGCAAACAGATATCTCGGGCAGAAGACCATACAGAGGAGCCCTGTAGCCGCCTCCCTCCCCATCCATACCTCTAGAGACGTCTTTATTGGGCAATGTATAATCCTTTCTGCAGGGAGTTGATAGTCAGGGGAATCCATTCTGTCAGGGCTGACTGCACTCTGCAGACCGGGTTTCTAAATCTGTATCCCGGGCGCTTAGATCTAGATGGGTACACTGGGCGGGTTGGCGAATAGACAGTCCAGCTTGAAGGAAGTGCATGCTTGGCTGCAGTAGAGTGGGTTGCACGGATCACTTCTTCTTTCTTAGCTGACGCCGGTCATCTATTGGGCTGAGCTTGGTTGATCGCTAAGGTACCGGCGGCTACAAGGATGAGGGTATTGGCTGGGCTCGCCATGCAGCCAAAGGGCGGTTTTTGGCCGTCCCCGATACGGTTCTGTGTTTTAGTAGCTACAGGCATTTTGAATATGTAGGTACAAGTATGGTTATATACTCTAGCGTGTGAAGAAGTTTCATCATACCCCGTCCGTCGTTCCCAGGGTCCAACCGCTTCGTTCCCCCATGTTCTCGGGCCCAGGCCAGATTCAAGCCCGGCTGATAGGAGTTTGCCCCCTCCTTTAGAACTTCCTTTTGACATCCTTCTCGCTAAATCTCCGCGTCTTCCTCCTCAGCATCTCCGCCCTCTCAGCCATACTCATCCCGATCTGATCGCCCATAGGAACCAGGCATTTCGCAAGATAATCATAGTCCTTACGAATCAACCTTATTGTAATCATAATATAGTCGATGTTGCGAAATACTAGCGCGTGCTCTGTGGCATAGCGCTCTTTCTGCTGCAAGAGTGAAACGGGGTGCTCGCGCCAGTGGCGGAGGGGGTTGAGATGGTGCGACGTGTGATAGCCGTCGTTGTAGCAGAAGCGGTTGCTCTAGATATAGTGATTAACTTATTTGCGTGATTGAAATAAGAGGTAAGGTGACATACGGGTACATCGATGAGAGTGATACTAGACCGAAAGTCCGAGTTAGGGTCGACCTCGTCGACAAGGGCATGCTGTCCCCAATTGCCGACCATCAATCCCACGCGCAGCTGCAGGAGCGGGAGAACGAAGACACACAGCGTCGCTCGCCAATTGACATACTTCCACAGCAGGATCAGAACAACATAGTTCCCGATCTCCCAGAACGCAGCCTTAGCCGCCATGACTGTCTTCCCCTTGCGCAAGAAGTAAAGCGGCAGTTCCACCCAGATAAAGAAGAAAAATCGACCGACATAGCACAAGAAATCAACGAGTTCGTCGCGCTGATACCGTATCGTCGAAGACAGATCATCCGGCCCGTTCCCCTCAACATGGTGATGCTTGACATGGTGGTAATAGTACGAGTTCCAGGTATGCCCCATGAGCGGGTTCGTGATGTACGGGAACAACCCGTCAAACCACCAGAGGCTCTTTTTCAGAATGCCGCCCATGTGAATGTGTTGGTGCATCATGAGCGTGTACGTGCCTACATAGTAGGACTGCATGATCCAGTGCAGGATGCCGTGGATCCAGGTAAAGTTTCCAGGCTGAAACAGGTAGAGGGCGCTGGGGACTGAGGTGGTGAAGTAGAGGATGAGATGGGTGAGCATGACGACGTCCGTATCGACACGGACAATCTGTCGCCCGAGCGCAATATAGCCTTGTAGGAGCTTGTATAGAACACCAGGCAGCTTTTCGAGGTCTTTCATGTCCCACATCACGAAGACAGTGGGCTCAAATTCGGCTGCCTGGGTGTTGTTCAGAGCTTTCAGCTTCTGGATTGTGTCTTCGGACTCAGAATGATTGGCTCCATTTTGTGCCGCTATCAGTCTTGTTAGTATATGTGCATCAAGGAAATTAAAAAAAAAAAAAGGACATTTTTCTCTATTTCGTGCACCCGTGGAATCCTTTCTCTTCTCGTGCTGGAGACCAGCGCTGCTGTTTTCTGTCTCGATATCGTGCAACAAATCCTTCAGAACCAGCAAATCGGGCCCTGTCAAATTCGGGTCTATAAATGTTGAGGGGTCCATGATGCCAGATGGACCTCTTTACTTTTCGAGGCAGTGGGTTGTCAAAACTTGGAAAAGAGCTGTCAAAAGTTTAGGGGAGCTGCCTGGGCTGCGGGAATCGGCCCATCCCTCAGGGGCCGGGGGGCCAGATTCTTAGTCGAGGCCACTAACGAGGAGCCTCACCGATCTTCTATTCTAGACCAATGGAATAGTAAGCATTTCAGGAGTAGTATGTCATCGTACTAGGATATATGCACATAATTGTGTAGTCGAGCCAATAAGCAGCTGAGCCAAAGCATGCCTTTGCTTTTCTCTGTGCTGCGCTCGCTTAGTACAATTTTGAAGACATCCAGATGCCTGAACAAGACACCTCACATCCGGCAGGAGTACCACTCGTAGGGAATTTGAGGGCCTATCACATCCATGATCAATCTAACTCTTTATGGACTTGTTTTCATCCAAGCTTAGGCTCAAAGGATGCTCGATTGACTCAATTGCCATGCGCATAACCCAACCAATCAGAGCCAATCTACGGATCTACCCCACGATAAAAAAATTGGCGGGGTGCAAAAGAAGCTCGAGGCTCGAGACTGCAATCAACTTCAAGCCACAAAAGATATCGCAATGCCTCTTACAAAGCTGCAAGGAGCTAAGCTCCCCGCCTCGGCCGACTTCCACGGTGCGTATGGACGCTCAATCCACTGAATCGCCAGTCAACTGACGAGGCCAGTCCACCTCCGCGATGGAGATATGATGGAGCTGGTCACCCCCACCATCAGACAGGGTGGTGTCAACACTGTTTTCGTCATGGTAAGGAAACAACTAGGAGATATAGAGAAGAGACGGGGCGAATGTGCCAAATGCATTGATTAAGAACGCCAAATAACATCTGATGCTATGCTAGCCGAATCTCGTACCGCCCGTCACCACGGTCGACCGCGCGCTCGAGTACAAGCAGCGTTTACAGGCGATTGAGCCGAACGTAAACTTCCTCATGTCTCTGTACCTGCACGAGTCCATCACGCCGGAGACCATCATCGACGCCAAGAAGCGCGGCATCACGGGCGTCAAGAGTTACCCGGCGGGCGTGACGACCAACTCCTCTGCCGGTGTTGTCGACTACCAGCAGTTCTATCCCGTCTTTGCGGAGATGGAGCGTCAGGATATCATCCTGAACTTGCATGGAGAAGTTCCTTCCCAGGGAGATGTCACTGTCCTTTCGGCCGAAGAGCGCTTCCTGCCTACCCTCCTGCAGCTGCACGAGAAGTTTCCCAAGCTTCGGATTATCCTAGAGCACTGCACCACCGCGGCAGCAGTTGAAGCTGTCAAGAAGTGCGGGCCGACTGTTGCGGGAACAAGTAAATTGTGCCCCCCGTTTGCCATGTTGCATGTTGTCTGACCGTATCGTAGTCACCGCTCACCACCTGTCAATCATTATTGACTCTTGGGCAGGAGACCCCTTCTGCTTCTGCAAGCCTGTTGCCAAGACCCCTGCTGATCGCGACGCGCTTCTGCGCGCGGCTGCCTCTGGCAACTCCAAGTTCTTCTTCGGCTCAGACAGTGCGCCGCATCCCGCAGCCTCCAAGCGCGGTGGAGAGAAGATCGCTGCGGGTGTCTTCACTCAACCATACACAACCCAGCTCGTGGTTGATGCCTTCGAGCAAGCCTGCCAAAACGGTGTCCTGAAGGAGGATGACATCACCCCCGAAGTTGTCGAAGGTTTCATGAGCAAATTCGGTCGCGCCTTCTACGGCCTTGAGGCTGAGCAGAAGGAATTCATCACCCTTAAGAAGAAAGACGAGAAGGTCGTAAACATTCTCAAGTCGGACAAGGTGGACGTTGTCCCCTTCAGAAGGGACCAGGAGACATGGAGCATGGCTTGGTCTTCATAGAGCACCTTCAGTCAAACTCCATAGACCACAAAAGTACCCCGTCTACTCCTCCTTTTCATCCACCTGCGTAAGCATACCAGTAACGGCCTCGAGTGCCTGTGCCTCGGATATATTCATTCTCCGTCCGCCAATAGTAGAGTTGCCATCGTTACCGGCCGGAAGCTGGCCAGAGCGCTCGAGATGCAGTCTGATTCTGCTCTCAATGTAATCTCGTCTCTCATCTGGCTTAAGCTCCTTATCATTCGCGGGCCCTGATTTCGGTAAGGCGGCCAACTTGGGACGGAGCTCATTCAGCATTGCTTGTAAAGCCGGAAGTTGCGATAAAATGAATGTCGTCTTGGTTGTCAGAGGTGTGTGTTGCGTGTTCAATCCTGTTGCGACGCCAACGCGTGATTGCTGAGCGGCCGAGCTGGCTGTCAAGAATGAGAGATCCAGATCTGTCTTCCCAACAGCAACGGGTCCATTCTCTTTCGTATCCATTGCGACACCTGGCGTTTTTGATGCTGATAAGATCGCTTTCAGCTGCGCGATCACCGCTTCATTCCTCGCACTCTCCTGCTTAAGCGCCCGGTTCAGTTTCTTCGTTTCTAGGAACTTTTGGCGAATGGCGAGGACCGTTTCAACGGTTGGCGCGTCAGTTGGAGGGTTCAGCGAGATGTTCTGCACGAGGAAATAATTAGCCTAAGACACGGCCTTCGTCAGAGCAGGTGTGCGAACCTCATAATGTTTGAGCCTAATCCAACCCATCAAGTCTTCAGGCACTCTGAAGATATTCCGCAGCACAAAGATTTCAAACTTATCGAACGCCTTATCGACCGTCGCCTCGAGCAGAGTCTCCAACTGGTGTAATCCATTTTCAATCTCCAGTTGTGCCTCTGGGTAAACAACGTTGCCGTCTTCGTCGGTGTCGGGGATGGTCGAGCCGTTGTTGGCTTGCCCAAATCCCAGTCGCTCTGCAGGGATGGAATTTAGACCGGACTCAAGACTGGATATGGCTTGATAGACCAGGTTGTTGATCGAGTTGATAATGTCATCTATAAGTGACTGCCCGTGGCTTTGTTAGCGATGTCGCGACGCGCGGACTGACCTCCAGCTGGGCGCGAACTCACCAAGGGGGTGTAACTGAAATGCTCAGTGAGCAGGGAGGTAGTAAGGTCGTCCATAGCTCAGGAAGGTATCAATCAATTCATCACTCGGCCCGTCCTAAAGTCTGCATATGTATTTCTGTCTAAGGCCTCTGGGCGCGTTGCGTGGGGATAAAGTTTGGACTCTGCGCGAGGGGAAGACATGCCAAGACCGGCCTTGGCAACAGACATCGCCCACTCCAGCCCGACTTTCTTAAGGAATCTACCTACACATTCTAGCTGAGCTCCAAGTCCTCAATTTTCAACAGGTAGAACATCTCCAAACTATTCATAAATTACCATTGTATTGGGCAAAATAAGCCGTGGAAGGTACAATGCCACTGAGGAGTTTTCCTTTCTCGAGGCGATTCATTTGTGACTCACTAATCCTTCATCTTTGAGTCAACATAGGGTTGTGTTCAACTGAGTCACCAATCAGCGTTCTGAAGTAGAATCAGGGCACATTTGCTCAGGTGTAAAGTCTTGCTAGCACAGGACGGTTGACTCAACACGGATACACCTCACCTCAAGCATGACTGACTTTGGCGAAGCCAGACCACCAGCTTCGCGGGACAATGAGTGGTGTACAGAAAGCTGACGGGGCATATATACGCCCACAATGCTCTCAGTCTGCCTCTGCCTCTATAGCAAGTCTCTTCGTTCTTTCCATACCATTGATAGGTCAAGCTTGTCCGTAAGCATGGCGAACGGCAAACAGTTGCTTAAAACCGAGCAGCCTACGACCTTTGAGAAGGAAGACGCTTCGAATAGAAGCCCTTCTCCGGTTGACGAAGCTCGCACACCTACGCCCCCTCCGTCGAAAGACTCGGAATCAGCAGAGAATAGGCTCCGACCAGCTGCCGGTACTAGGCATCATCCCGTCTTCACGTCTGTGCTAACTTGATGGTAGATATACTCAACCGTCTCGTATGGGACGAGAGCTACGACAGCACGGACTTTGTTATTGGCTACGAGGATAGATTCGAAGGGCGCTTGGAGGCGAGTCTCAACTCGTGGAAGAAGGAGTCAACAGACGAGGAATTTATCCCGCAGCACCGCATTTTGTACATCAAGCGGAGGTCGGACTCTGAAATTGTGTGGGATAGACGACGGAGGATAGACAAGGTCTTCAAGAGTGGAAACTCGGCCTTTGAATATCTAGCTTTTCTAGCTTGATCCAGGACCTCTATTGCCGTGCCTACCCACCCCAAATGCTCCAAGAACCAGGGCCCATGATGGCTCCTTCCGGCCCTGGCAATTATAATTCGTTCCTCAATTTCCAACAAGCTAAATCCTACAAGCAGGTCATGGACTAAACTTAGCTATTATTTGCAGTAGCTCTTCATTTATCTCGTTCTTGAGACTCAAGATGCCTCAGAGACGCCGCCGGATCGATTTCTCGCTGCTCAGAAGGCGTCAGCTTCTCTCGTCGGCCTCCTCCTCATCTCTCTCTCCCCAAATGCCGGTCCTTCAGTCACCCATGATGTTCCACGCAATGACATCGCAACAGGTCCCCGAGGCAACTTTAAAGCAGAGTAAACCGAATCGAGCTCCCGTTAAGCCATCCATGTTTTTCGACGACAAGGACGAGGATGACTACGGGACGGTTCCCAAGGTGACCGTTGATGACGACCAGGACGATCCAGCGCCACACACGACACCAAAGATGGTCAGCGATGAGAATCCACCGAGGCGTTGCTACTTCGAAGATTATGTTAACCCTCGTATGCCGTTGGCCTCCCCGATTGTACGGATAGGGCAGGACTCTTATATCTTGATTGAAGTCCAGCTGAATACCAGCGTAAGTGTTGTCCCGGTCGTGGCGGTATGAAGCTGATATATGGCCTATAGGTCAAAGACGAACATGCTGTTATCTCGAGGATCACTACGCGAATGGCTCAAATCTACCAGAGATCTGAAAGCTTTATATTTGTCAGCATCCAAGTGATTCCGTACCTCCGGTTTGGTAATTCGACTGTGTCAGCATATTCGATGAAAATCTTCGCCCTTCCGTACCTCATCGCCCCGATTACGAATCTACGAAGTACTATTCTCATCCAGGCTGCTCTTCAGGACATTCTTCAGATATCGCCATCTCAAGGACTTATTTTGTACATTCCGGTTCCAGAAGAAAATATGGCGACCAACAACACGACAATGATGGGCGAGATTGCTCGTTTACAAGATGATCATGACCAAGGCCGAGAGCCTGGATTTTTCCAGTCCCTTTCACGAACCCTGAGTAGGAGGAAAAAGTCGAGCAGCGATGCGAGTGCACCACTGTCTGTTGCTACGACATCTTCCTGGGCTGCCAAAGGCGATGTACAGAATACAGAGGCGCCTACGGTCTATGAATCCGAAACAACTAACGGTTCCGTCAGCGAAAGCTTAAACCGACCTGGAAGGGTATCTAGAACCTTACAGCGGTTTGGATCGCGGCGGGCGCCCAAGCCCGCACAACTCGACAACATGTCGAGTGCCGGTTAATCGGCCATCGCTTGTACTACTAACAAATTAGAGGCAGGGATGGAGAGGCTCAGATTGTGCAATTATGTCGATGAGAATGATGGCATTTCATGCCTATTGTTGATTTCCGCTTCGATGTTGGTTTTGATATTTTCTTGCTGCCTGGTTCATTCGTTTGCTTATTCTAATTTACATAGATTGTTACCCCTTTGCTGTTTCTCGAGAAACTTTATTATTTTTAGGTAACCACCAATATCAAGTCCTTGGTCTATGCTAAGCCTACAGATACTATGGGCCAGAGCTGCTGCCTAGGTAAAATTAAGCTTCGCGGAGATTTAATCCGTAGGAGCGTTACCTTGGCCAGGCTCCGGAGCTTTCCGACCACTCAGGTTTGAATAAAGACCATTAGAGATCTAGAGATGGTGGCTACGGCGGGTACGAAGTAAGTAGGATAGAGATGAGTTTTGACGTCTTGGCTGAGTTGGGCCCCAAGCCCGTTACGCCCCAGGCTCATTCACTGGTAGCAGACCCAGACTTACGTGCAAGCCCAACAACAAAATACTATCGATCTAGAAAGACATTTCAGGGTTTCATTGAATGATGTAATGCTCAGGCTTCAACTCTCCGCCTCTTCCATTGATTCTTACCAAGTCAATAGAACAGTTCAATCCAGATGTACAAATACTCTTCACGTGTTCCTTTGACACTCTACGTATCACGCAAACCACTCATGGGCTCATGGGAATACATATCGACCACGCCCACCAACACACCTAATCTCTCGCGACCTCATATCCGCAGAAAATCTCATACAACCATAAGGCCTGAAATCAAGATGAAGACGGAAGTTATTCCCAGCAATGTATCAGAGACGAGAGGCGACCTTTTCGATGCCCCCGAAGGCGCAGCTCTGATCCGTGAGTTGTCTATACCCACCTGATAAACAAATATATGCCATCAATGAGACTCTGCTAACCTCCATTGTTTTGAGACGCTTGCAATTGCAATGGATCTTGGGGCGCAGGAATCGCGAAAGTCTTCCGTAGGAAGGTATATATATCTATGAACTCCGAAAAAATCAAGACGCTGATAAGATCACACTCGCCCAGTACCCAGCTGCATACAGAGTCTACGAGTCACATTGCCGCAGGTACCTCAAAGACCACCAATATCGCAGCGTCAAAGCACCAGAGGCAGTAACTAGCCGCGGCCAGGATTCAACCCGCAATATCCGACTCCCAGAGGCGACTACGCTAATCATCCCACCCCAGAAAAGGGATTACGAAAGGCCGCAGGGTAAGAAGCACTGGGTCGTCTGTCTGTTTACATCGCGCGAGTTCGGACGCGCTGTGAGCAGCGTCGACGTCATTTTGCAGAATACTGAGCTAGCCATCGCGGATTTGAAGGAGCAGCTCGATGAGATGAAAGACAAGGAGACTGGGGAAGGAGATGTCAGTCCTACCGAGCTAAGGGCTTGCCGATTCAATTCCGGCCTATTCGGCGTGGAGTGGGCGCTTACGAGGAGGATTCTGGAGGAGTCGGGGTTGGAGATTCTTGTTGTTCGTCCGCCCAGAGAAGAGGAGTAAAGTGTTTGTTGGGAGTTAGTAGGCTCAAGCTACTCTCTTTCAAAGCGGCAAGTATGTGAGCATACCTACCTATGAAAGTAGTTCAATCGACCAGGACATTCAGCCATTATGATTTGCTTCATGGAAGCAGTAGAGCCTGGAACTTCAGATAAACCAATAGAATTGACGTACCTACTTTGGGTCACCTGACTTCGCGATTGTATGTCGCGACGCGCCGTCCTCAAGTACCAACACCTAATATCTCCAGTCTACCAACACAAGAGAAGGAGGAGACCCATTGAGCCCGCAAAGCATGCCTCCAGAACGCCAACCAGCACAAAAGCGCCATACGCTGCCTTTCAAACCACCAAGTCGAGCATCAGGCTCCGCATCCACACCAACAGCCGGTCCATCAAAGGCTCGAGCGAAACCAGCAGCTAAGGTTACCAAACCCACCACGAAGGCAAAGAAAACCGCAGCAACAACCTCAGCTTCTAGACCTAAACCCGCGAAACCTTCTTCCTCGCGCCAGAAGCCTTCGCCATCCCCAGCGGGCTCAGAGTCCGACTCCGGCTCTGGCTCCGCATCCGACGATTCAGGCCGCGCCACGCCTAGCGCTTCAGGCTCTGATGATGAGGACGAGGCGAACTACATGCTAGCGGAGATTACGCATGCTGAACCTGAGCACGAGGATGTTCTCTCTTCCGAACCGCTCATTCCGCCGAAGCTGCTGACGAAGCTCGTGCACCACCACTTCCGGAACGAGAAGACTAAGATTGCTAAGGATGCGAATGCCGTTGTCGCGAAGTATATTGATGTCTTTGTGAGGGAGGCTGTTGCTAGGGCGGCTTTTGAGAGAGCAGAGGCGCAAGGGGGTACTGTTGGTGGGGGTGGTGTTGTGGATGGGTTTTTGGAGGTTTGTTCTATATCTACTTCCTTTAGATTGACTTATGCTGATTTGAAGTAGGTTGAGGATCTGGAGAAGATGGGGCCGCAGCTTGCTATGGACTTTTAGGCATTGGTATCTTATTTGAGCATGCTGCTGGATTTGGTTTGGGGGTTTCCGGTGTTGGTGTTGGGTGTTCAATTAGGGCACGGCGTGTTCTCATTTTTTTGCTCGTGATACCAACCGTGCGGACATTAATTGATTAGGATGGAGGCTCTGGTATGCCAATAATTGGTATGTTTACTGGATTGTATAGATATTGGAATTGGCTGGTGGGTATTGAAACAGTCAAACATGACCTTGGACGCTATGCATCGGTATAAAGAGGTCTAAATCTATGTACATGCTATTAAATGATAATCAGTTTTCTTGACGAAGAAGGTGTTCAGCCACTCAGCAACGCATCTTTCGCTGCTGTATCAGCAGCATCCACAGCCTGGGCCGGGGCATCCGTCTTAGCTTCTGCCCCATTCTGCCCACCCTCAACAATTTTCTGCTGCTCTCCCTTCTTGACCTGCAACGCGCCAAGCTCCATCGCCTCCTCAGGAGTTGGCCGAATGTGCGGCTGACAGACCCAAAAAGGCCGGCCATACTCCGCAATCGTCGCCTTTGACCCCGTCAAGCTGGGATCAAGCTTGTGCTCGTAGCGCTCGGGAAACTGCTCGTACTCCTTGATTCCCTTCTTAGTCTCTTCCTCGAGGACGGAGAGGGTGTTTTCAAATGTCGACATGTCGTTAGGCGAGGACCTTGCGAGGGCGTCGCGGACGTTGGTATGCGTGGCGATGAAGGGGCGGAAGAGCTGAAAGAGATGCGCTTGCATGTATTTGAGGGAGGCGCTGTTGGGGTGTGCGCGGCGGAATTTGTGCGGGAGTTTTTGATTTTGCTTTTCTTTCTTCAGCTCCTTCTTGGACTGTTTCTTTTGTTTTTTCTTGGGTGGTCCTTCTTCTTCGTCTTGTCCCTCTCCTTCTTGGGCTTCGGCTTCGGCTTCGGCTTCTGGGGCTGTGGTAGTTGCATCTGGGGCTTCGGATAGTGGTGATTCTTCCGCGTCGCCGGTGATGTAGAGAGGCTTTCGTTCCGGAACAGGCTGTTCGAGGACGTATTTGTAAATGATATCTAAGTAGCGCCGGAGTACTGCGTCGATGCGGTATCCCCCCTTTCCGTCGCGGCCTCGCCAGTATTCTGTCCCTTCGCTGCCGACTGGAGGGGGTTTGGAAAAAATGGAGGGATCAGATAGGTTCCCTTCGGCGCTCATCACACCGTCTGCACCGGTTGCCTCGAGGCATCGTGCAATGTCGTCGTGGTTTAGACAGTTTCCATTGGCAAAAATAACGGTGTCCGGGGGTAGGTTATCTCGAAGGTATCGTATATAACTCCAATCAGCCAGTCCTGTATTATGACCCTTCTGTTCTCTTGTTCGTCCATGGAGCGTGATTATGCTCGCGCCAGCCGAAAGTATCATCTTCGCATATCCCAATGTCCTTTCCTTCGACTCCTGGATTCTAAATTTCGCCGTAACCGGAACGGAGAGCTCCGTGTGAAGCTTGTTGATCAGTTTGTAGATCAGATCCCAGTCCTCCTGCAGAAAAGCGCCATAATGTCCCTTCTTTGCAATGCCTTGGGGACATCCGAGGTTCAAATCAACCGCGTCACAATATGGCGCTACATGGCGGGCGGCGGCAAGAAAATCTTCCGGGTCGTTTGAGCAGAATTGCACGAATAAAGGCCGGTCGATCGCAGGATTTCCGTCTAGGTACGGAGTGTTGTCACCTTTGTCCTTGTTGCTGGCCCAAGCGCGGGTCGGGTGGAACGCTTGAGCGCGGTAGCCGGCGTGTTCCTCAAAGAGACGCGAATGGAACATGGGAGTATACGAGAGGAGGGACTTTGACTCTTCGGGGGGCATAAAGGAACGAGTGAGCATGCGCCATGCCTGGAATTGATTATTGTTAGTCGCAGTGCGCAACCGCTCAAGAGGCTGCACTCACGAATTCAGACCGGTCGACCATGGGAGCAACGACGTATTTGGGGCATCCTATGCTGTTGTAAAACTCTCGTCCGTGTAGTTTCTGGATGGGCTCCGACATCTCGGGAGCAGCTTGCGCTATCCCGTTCGACTCGGCGGGGGTTGTCGCCGAGACGGCCATTTTGGTCGAGTGAGGGCGCGAGAACGTAAAGAAACAATGCCCCAGGCGCGGGGTTAGAAACCGAGTGAGACCTATGTTGACTAATGGTACAGCAGAGGCTGGTAAGATCCGGTGACTGACAAGCGAACTTTCTTCTATACCGTTGGTATTCCGCGGGCGACTTTTTCGGCGACAGGCGACATTCGCGGAACGGAGAAATATTGTTACTCTTATCTAGGCAATCGATAAGGATATATGTCGATCTATTTACTCCGCACCTCCCGCATCTCGTTTCAAAGTAGAATACTGCTTCATGCCCTGCCATGATGATTTGTCTTGACTATTAAGGTAGTTCTCCTTGGGTCGAGCATATCTAATGGCGCATGCGCAGGTCTCTGAAGATGTCACGAATATGTCCGACTCCGACCTCGTCAATTGATACTGTCGGTTCCAGTAAGTCCGTGATGTTTGTTGTTTGCTGTTTGTTGTTCGCCTACTGCAGAATATCAACGCTAAGCATGCCCTAGCCTCTTCTTCGATTGCGCTGTCCGATGACGGGGAATATGCTGCGCAGTTGAATGGCAAAGACCTCGTCATCCATCTCAACCCAACTTCAGCCGATTTCAAGGAAGTACAAATTGTCAAGGTCAAGGAGGCGGGGTCCAAATTCTTGAGGTTCTCTCGGAGACAAGACACTACAAGATCACGGCGAGTACTCTGCGCACATGATTCTCGCATTGTAATATGGGACCTAGACCCATTGCTACAGTATGCGGAGGTTGAAAATGTCGAGCCAGGCGCTCTGAATATTGACTATGGGGCTGATGAAAACGAGATTGTTGCCTTCCACGCATTCAACACAAAGCTTACGATATTTGGGCTAGAATCTGGCCGCAGTCACGTTATAAGATCTCCTAAATTTTCTCATCATAATGGATTCGGATATCGGCCAGAAACCGGGCAGCTTGCGATCTTGTTGAAACCCGAAACTAGCGACTTGCTGACCGTGCACGAACCTCAAACATTTCAAGTGATAGGACGTGAGATCCTTCCGACAGTCGATGCTCAAGGGTTAAAATGGAGTCCCGATGGGCGATGGATAGCTGTATGGGAAACTGCGAGTGCAGGAACCAAGGTCCTCATATTCACTGCAGACGGTCAGCTTTTCAGGACTTATACGGGCTTGTCGGAGTCTGATAGCCTATTTGATTTGGGCGCTAGGGGAATTGAATGGGGCCCCAGTGCCACTTCTAATGGCTTGTCGCAGGTTTTGGCAGTTGGTAAGGTGGATGGTACAGTGGAACTTCTTGGAACGAAAACGGTAATATATTCCTTTACCATTGCCACCTTGTCCAAGTCATAACTAACATATGTAGTTTTCCTGCTTGTCCACGATTTCCCATGTCTTCCAGGTTGAACAAGACTCTCCTACTATATGGCGGGAACGCTATGCCGCTGGGGGCATGAGTCTAGAATACGCCGACTCCTCGACCTTTTCTGCATCATCAGCTCTGCCCGAACCTACCGGCGCTCCCCGTGGTGTATCACTGATGGGATTCAGCTATGACGGCACACTTTTGAGCACCGTCGATCAGACACGGCCAAATATCGTTTGGATATGGAGCTTGGAGGGTACACCTGTTCTAGTCTCGACTCTAGTCCACGAGCACGCCGTCAGACAAATTACCTGGCATCATTCAAGTACTCAGCTGCTCATCACGACGGCAAATAATGCGCTCCCCGGTGTTCGATACTGGAGTCCGCACCGATCGCCGTGCATCGTTCGCATCCCTATTCCAAGAAGCGAGAGCGGTAAATATGACGTACGGTGGCTATCCACAGATGTTAATGAGAGCTCTAGATTCTGGTTCGGCTCCCCGGATGATTATATTCTGGGGTTCATTACGCTAGACGAGCAAGATGCGCCAGTGTTTGAAGGCTTAAACACACTTGGCGGAAAGGTGATTTCGGGCAGTCAAGGCACTGTCGCGAGCCGATAATGAATTTACACTCACCATATATACTTGAGCTATATCAGGATATCTGTGTATGAATATCTCTGTTGCCCTTTGGCCATTAAATACGAATCTCTGCCTTGGTATTGAGGCATAAATCTTATAGTTCCGAAACCAATCATAACGTCATCCAGTCTCAGTAACCGAGCCTGGGCCCGTAGCCAGCCCAGGGCTTAGGGCTACTTTTCACGTGACTTGTGTCATCCCCACTTGAATTTTGCACTTGGGCTTGACTTCAGACGAGGTTCAGTCTCGCAGCTTCCAACAACCTCACAGACGACAAAATGGTGAGTTGCGCCCTTTACCACCAGTACAGACCGTATATTCGCCCAGGATGATACTAATAGATGAAATAGGCTCCCGCTGGCAAGCAAAAGAAGAAGTGGTCCAAGGGCAAGGGTATGCTTCCACCGATCTCCTCATCCTTATCCTCATCACCCAACACCGAATGATCCTCGATTTCGCGATGGCCGACGAAAAAGAAAAACCGATCGACTTCCGCCGCACTTTTCACGTCAAGACGAATGATGGACAACTGAACTAACATGTCTGCGCTATAGTCAAGGACAAGGCCCAGCACGCCGTCGTCCTCGAGAAGGCCACCGCTGAGAGGCTCAACAAGGACGTCCAGTCCTACCGCCTCATCACCGTCGCCACCCTCGTCGACCGTCTCAAGATCAACGGCAGCTTGGCCCGCAAGGCCCTCGCTGATCTCGAGGAGAAGGGACAGATCAAGAAGGTTGTCGGTCACTCCAAGATGAACATCTACAGTATGTCACCCGTTACAGTCTCTGGTTTATGAGGAAGGGAATGCTGATCTGATTTCGTTACAGCCCGCGCCGTTACCGCCGAGTAAACGCTCTCTCCGAACGAATAGTTTTTCTCGCGGTGCTTATGATACCTTTGCTACGAATGATATCTTTGAATCCCGAATTCGGCTGGGAATGATGTTGGTGGTACGAGGAATCGACCGCCGCATTGCATGGAAGGGAAAGTCGCGCTACTGGACGTGTCAAGTACATTGCAGTGACTCAATACAATATCAACCTGATCAATCTGTTCAATTCACGCTCAATACGTAATGCGAAAGCAGTAAAGAACAAAGAAGTAGCCAACGGCTAAAATTGTTCCCCATATGTAGTCTACCCCGTGTTTCTACCCCATTTGCTTCCAATTCAAGCACTTCCAGCCTTAGCCTTCTCCCTCTTAGGCCTTTGCTTCCTCGCCGCCTCACAAAGCTCTCTCTTTCCCTTCATCTCATCCACATCCTGCTCGCTCTTGATCACCTTTCCCACCTCGAAGTAGTTCTTATGGCTCCCAAAGAATCCGACCCAGTGCGCAATCGCCTTGTCCACCCTCTTCCTCGCATTGCGCAAATCCTGCTCGCGCTGCTTCTTCTTCTCCCCGCTGCTCAACTTCTCAAGCTCCTCCGGCTCGTCAATAGGAATAAACATCTCCTCGACGCCTCCAAGGTCATCCGTAAGATCCTCAGCAAAACACCCAGTCACAAAGGCGCGGGTTGCGTCGCGCCCGGCGAAGAAGTGGTATCCACCGCCGGGGCCGTACATGCGCGGGTTCGCGGAGACATCGAAGATAGTGCCGTTGATGGCGACATAGATCGGGGTATCGGGCTTCGTGCCGTCGTAGAGGGTGAGTTCGGTGGGGGTTAGGTTCACTGGGCCTTTCTGTTGAGAGGGGAAGGTATTATTAGCGGGGTGATTATGAAGGGTGGGTAAGGACGAGGAAGTCAAGACGTACGACATAGCGCACGATTTGCGGCAAGCTCGTGAACCAAGGGTTATATCCCCATGTTACCGTCTCGGTGAAATAGTATGAGAGGCCGCAGGAGAAAACGGCTACGGTGAGCACGACGCGGAAGATGTCGAGGATGCTGATGCCGCCGCTGGTAGGCTGGGCCTCGTTATTGCGGCTTTTGGTTGCAGAGGACTTGGGTGTGTCCTTCTGGGCACCGGATCTTTGGCGCAGCTCAGACATTATGGATAGATGGCATTTGAGGTGGTGTTGGTAAGGGAATAGTAGAGGATAAGGCTGAGCCAGTGGAAGGACAGATATTTCTAACAGACCCTGAAACGCTGCATGGGGTGATCACGGATCGCTTACTGCTGTAGGCATATACCGAGCCTACTAGGTACCTACCGCCGCTGCCTCGGGAAGTCTATGATGCAGAGCACCCGTGTCGCTGCAGAATGGTTCAATCATTGGGGCCACTCCCTATATATTGAGGTCGCTGTTGAAGCTATATACTCGTATTCACTTTGCGAGTTCGGGCCTGCCGAATCTAGTACTCGCAGTGATCAAT